>JAADYK010000304.1:0-24934 GCA_023338225.1 Halophytophthora batemanensis
CCAGCAGGCAGCGCACCGTCACCGCGCTGGTCGGCGAGTCCCAGCCTGGTGATACAAGCGTGTACTCGCGGCGATCGAGCTCGGCGTGGACGGCGGCGGCGGCGCTCATTGCTTGTTCTCCTTCTTCTCAGCAGAATCTAGAAGTGAGCATTTTGGACAAATTGTTCGAAGTTCGCAAAGGTTTGAATTTAGAGTAAAAAACCTTCAACTTAGGTGGTCCACCCTGCACTGCCAAACTGTATGAAGAAGCGGTCCAAACCTGCGAGAGTCGATGTCCTTCGTCACTGCAAAACCTTATATTGAAGGAGGCGCCGAACCTCTCAGATTCATTGTTCAACTTCAGTTCGCCCGACGACCAATCAGAGGTGCTCTTGTTTCCGCCAATAGCAGAGACTGAAGGCCGCTTTTCCGCCAATGACCGGCCAGATCCTGCGAGACTCGATACATTCTTCAGTTTGTCAAGGATGGGCTGCCCATCCTTGACAAACTGAAGAATGTATCGAGTCTGGCAGGTTCGAGTGTCCCCTCGATATAGAGGTCTGCAGGTTTCGGACAAGGCCGATCATTGGCGGAAAAGAGGCACTTGCATCCCAGCTTTTGGCGGAAAAGAGAGATTCTGCGCTCTCTGATTAGTCCACCCTGGACAAACTGAAGAGTCGTTAGCTCGTAGGTCGTGTCCTAAAACGGGATCATCCAGCTTGGTCATGCGGGCCGAGTGCGGTAAAAGATCGGACTGGCAGCGCGCTATTCCTGCACGGCCAGCCCACACGGGTCATCCCTCCCCATCCAGGGAGCGTCCAGAACGCAAGGCGAAGCTGCTTTCTCCCCTCGCCACGATTACGGACGGGAGCTGCCAAGTTCAAGGCGGGCCCGTTTGCCGTTCGACCCCACGCTGTATTAGCCAGCGTACGCGAGCCCCGACGCCGAACCCAGCGTCGTGTAGCGCAAAGTGTGCCAGTCTGTGCCAGAGCGCTAGAACCACCGGAGGTTTCACTTGCCGCGATCCGAGCTGGACAACAAAGCTCATTGACGGGTGCCCACCGGGGAGCAGCTCGCCCTCGGCACCTACCGCTGGGAGGTTCGTGTGCTAGCTCGAATGCGTGCGCTGTGCTGGTGCTCGCCCCAGAAGGTCCGGCGCAGCGCACGCGCATGCGCATGCATGCCTTGAAGTTCGCGCCGCTTTTCTTCAACCTGGAGAGCGGCCTGTCACGGTTGCATCTCGTGTTTGCGGGCCCCTCAGGTGTTGGAAAATAGGGAAGATATCTCTACGTCCGACAGTAATCGCCCGTGCCGGACGCAATCCCGCACATGGAGACGGCTCAGGTCGAACGTAGGACAGAAGAGATTCGACCTGGGAGGACGCATATCTGATTCGCGCACTTCGGCAGAAATGCCGTAGCGCAGGGTCAATCGCGCGTAAAAAGCCCATCGACCGTAAAAACTGACTCATTCCAGCGTAAATATCCATCGCACGTCCCTGAAAGGCATGTGCAAATGGCCATCCATCACGCCACTCGAAACGCAACACACCCACTTAATCCAGACCATCGGTCGCCCGGCATCTAATTTACCCGGCCAGGCGGCGACGGCTTCCACTATGGGCCGCATCTGCGGAGCAGTACGGCTCACATCCATCTTCCATCTCCTGCCTTCTCCGGCGCCGGCGATCTGCTGCTGCTGCTGCTGTTGCTGGGCGCCGCCGAGTGCTGCCGGCTGAGCTGCTGAGCTGCTGCGCGTGGCGACCTCCCGCTGCTGTGCGACGTGCGAGCGCCCTCTGCTCTCGAGCGCGGGCGGGTCCACGTTCGGAAGGACGCGTGACCGTCGAGAGATGCGGGACGCGGACGTGCACTCGGCGAGGAAGAGACAGATGCAGGTGCAGATGCAGACAGAGCCGCGGACATGCACGCGCGCGGGCGAGAGCAGACGCAGGAGCCGTAGCAAGCGAAGACCGCGGCTGTCGTTGGTACAGCAGTACGCCGTTCTGGGGCTCGGACTGGCCATGTGGAGCGCCGTGGGGATGCCAGAGCTGGGCGTCGTGGCGCTCGTACAACAGACGCAGCTCATCGCGCGCTGTCTGCATTGGACCAACAACACGTGCGAATTCGCGCCACTGGAACCCGTCCAGTTCGCTGGACTGCGGCTCGACAAGCAGACCGTGTGCAAGGTACGCTTGCTGTCCTTCCTTCTGCCATTCCACGCTCTTGCTGGTGGACACTGAGCGGTTCTGCGTTTTCTTTCAATGGCTCTGGGTTCTCTCTAGGCGGACGTTTCGGTGGCTGTGAAGCAGATCGACTGGGAGTCGCCCGCTGGAGGCCGCGGAACAGTGGAGAGCTTCATGGTGAACGGCGTGGAGATGCTACCAGGACCCGTACACCCATGGGAAGCCTATTTGCTGCCCAACTACCCGCACTGCGACGACATGTTCAACATCTTTCCGCCCTGGGGGAACGGCGTTATTGGCGTGGACGGCCGCAAGTCCATTGTAGCCGAGGTCACGGGCGACTTGCTACCCTTAAGCATCCGCTTCGGCTGGAAAGGTCCACACGAAGTTTTCCCCGTCTGCTCCATGGAGGGCGTCTCCATTGCTGGCTATGCGGAGATCAACGTGTATCTTGAAGCACAAGAAGACACTGCATGTCCCGGATGGGACCACCATTTGCACACAACCTGCTTCGGTAACGGCGAGTGCTCCTGCGCCGTGAACGATCTCACACCACGCTCCTGTGTCTGCATGTACGTGTTTATTCTGCTCTAACAGCGATTGACAGGCTTCTGTGCGTCTAGAAGCATGAGATCCGGTCAGGTTGTCGGTGTGGATCTGGTCATGGTGCTGACTGCGTGTCTTTTTCTTTGAACGTGTAGTGCGGGATACGCAGGTCCAGACTGTAAAGACTGCTCTGGCGGGTTCTTCGGTCCACAGTGTCTACAGACGTGCGAGCCATGTCTGAACGACGGTCACTGCGACTCTGGCGTGGCTGGCACAGGCAAGTGCGTGTGTCCCTCTGGCTTCGACCCGGAGACGCGCTGTGCGACGTGTCTGCCGGGGTTCTTCGGCGACAAATGCGAGCGCTGTCCGAACTGCAACTTCCCACGGGGTAACTGCGACGACGGACTGACTGGCAGTGGCCGCTGCTCGTGCGCCGTGGGGTTTGACGCCAACCTCAACTGCATGGACTGCATGAACTCGTTCTTTGGGCCGACGTGCCAGCCGTGCCAGCCCTGCGACGGCGGCCAATGCAACTATGGCATGCTTGGCGATGGTGAGTGCGAGTGTGCTGAGGGCTTCTCGCCCGGTTCTCGCTGTCTCGAATGCTCCTCGGACTTTTACGGCCCGTCCTGTACCTCATGCCGGACGTGCAACAACCATGGACGCTGTAACGACACGACTGCGGGGGACGGCAACTGTATCTGCGACGAAGGCTACACACCCGAAAGTCGCTGTGCACTATGCGATCAAGGTTGGGACTTCAACCCCATGACCATGTCGTGTCAGTGCGCACCACAGCACTTTGGGCCACACTGCTTGTCGTGTCCAATCTGCGCGCCTCACGGTCGCTGCAACTCCGGGTTTGAGGGCGACGGTCGCTGCATCTGTGATGTGGGTTGGTCAGACTCAAACAATTGTGTGGGCTGCATGGGTGGCTACTTCGGCGAGACCTGCTCGCCGTGCCGCAAGTGTGGGGAAGGCCACTGTGACGACGGACTTCACGGCTCGGGCAACTGCACGTGCCACACGGGTTGGAGCTCCGAGACGGATTGTAACGACTGTGAAGAGGGCTACTTTGGTGAGGATTGCCAACCGTGTCCTCAGGATTGCGGGCATGGCACGTGCTCTAGCGGACTCAAGGGCACAGGCGAGTGCAAATGCGAAGAAGGCTGGGAGATTTCGGGCAAGGAGCCGTGCACCACGTGTACGGAAGGGTATATTGGCCCCACGTGCCAGTTGTGCCCCGGCTTCATGGAGAGCGAGGTGGCGTGTACGGGCCACGGCCAGTGCATCATGTCGGGCACGGAAGCTGTGTGCAAGTGTGACGCGCGCTACGGCGGCGACGGCTGCGAGCTGTACGACTTCCCGTTCGCGATGGTGGCCATTCTGGGCACGATCGCGCTCTCGACACTGGGCTTCTGCATGTGCACTATGCGACGATTGGCGCGTCAGCCTCGCGCGATGCACGGGCCGTTCCTGAACCGCGGCAGCAGCTTCTCTCAATCCGAGTACGTGGAGATCTCGGACATGTCGGATCTGGAGTACTTTGTGTCGAACGACAGTCGCGACTGGCTCATCCCGTTCGAGTCGCTGACGCTGCAGTGCGAGGTGGGCAACGGCACGTCGGGCCAAGTTTTCCGCAGTCTGCTGCACAGTGGCGGCGGCAGCTCCGTGGTGGCCGTGAAGCGGTTGTATAGCCCTGTGACAGGCCAGGAGTATTTCCAAAGCTTCTTCCGACGCGAGGTGAGCATCTTGAGTCGACTGCACCATCCGAACGTGGTACGGTTCTATGGTGTGAGCTACTACAACCGCGTGCTGTACATCGTGACGGACTTCTGTCCGAAATCGCTGAGTGCGCTCATTGAGAACCCGGCGGCCAAGGGCCCGCTCGAACAAGACTTCTTCATGAAGATCATCAACCAGATCGTGAGCGGCATGGGCTTTTTGCACAGCCGTCACGTGGTGCACCGTGACCTCAAGCCAGCCAACGTGCTGATCTCGGAGACGGACGACGTCAACATCTGTGACTTTGGGCTCTCGCGTCTCATCGATACAGATATGACGTCCATGACTGCAGAGGTGGGAACACCCAGCTACATGGCACCGGAGATGGCCACCATGGGCGGCATCCAGTGCTCCACCAAGGGCGATGTCTATTCGTTCGGCATCCTGCTCTACTCCACCTGGTCTCGCAGCAAACCTTACGGTGACCAGGGCATGAACCCCTTCCAGCTGGTGCGTCTCCCTGTTGCCCCGCGTGTTCGTATGAACCTTGTGGCGTCCAACTTTCACGCATACTCACCTATTGTCTTGTCTGTTTGTGGACGTAGATGACTGCGGTGGTGAATGGACTGCGACCAGTGATCCCCATCAACTGTCCACCTGGACTGGCGCGACTCATGCGCGCGTGTTGGCACGCGAGTCCAGATTTGCGTCCGACGTTCCCGGAGATCGCCCAGATCCTCAAGGACCAGTGGCTACTCTCCATGCTGTCCGAGGAAGAGTTCTTCTACCCGGACTCCCCGGATCGCAATCCCCCACCACACAT
Organism: Halophytophthora batemanensis; assembly: GCA_023338225.1. Classification (NCBI taxonomy): domain Eukaryota; phylum Oomycota; class Peronosporomycetes; order Peronosporales; family Peronosporaceae; genus Halophytophthora; species Halophytophthora batemanensis. Next base: position 5,256 of record JAADYK010000304.1, read on the forward strand.
GCCGTCCGTGGCCTCAGTGTCGTCTTCGGTGTCCACCGTGCCGGCTGGAAATCCCAACTTCCGACGCGGCAGCAAGGACAGCGCCAGTGCCAGCTCGCCACTGAACACGCCACGTCATGCTGGAGCTGAAGATGGGGCTGGTAGCGACGGCTATGGCACCTACGACAATGGTCTGGACTCGCCAAGTGAGCAGGACCAGCTGCTGAACGAGGAGAAGCGGGCCCGATAGATGAGCAAACAGGGCGAGATGGATAAGTAAGGCTAGGACAATAGACAGATGGGAGGATTAAACACAACCAGACATGTGAGAAAGTGGCCTTCAGTGTCCATTTGTGGCGCTGCTTGTTGTGCTTGCTAGCGTTTATCGAAGGAGACGCCGCGTGTTGCGACCGCGCGCCAATGGACGACGCTTGTAGTACTTGCGGTGCGCCTCGCGCAGGTGACGCGGTCGAATGGGGCCCGTCTCGCCGGCCTTCTCCATGATACGACGCGCTGCAAGACACATCAGCCACATTGGGTCAAAAGTGCGTGTTGACCAGCGATTTGAGCGTATACAAGGCCACAGAGAGCAGGGAAAAGGCACCTTCAGCCGTGATCTCGCCCACAAAGACCTTGGTCATGCCGGCCATGACGATGGCCATGACGTTCGTGACGCCTGGGATCTTCTTGTCCGTGGCTGAACACTCCTGGATCGCCTGGGCCATACTCTGCCAAGAGATCAACAAGCGCGAATGTCAGCCTCAGTAGTACGACACAGAGCTTTACCTATCTGGGTGTACCCGTTTGATAGCGCTGCGCTCGAAGTGAGATCGTCGGAACTGCTCGTGGCGTCGGGCCTCGCGTTCGGGAAGACTTCGCATCATACGCAGCATGGACTCGCTGTCGGATAGGTCCACAGTGGCGGGTTTGGGAGTCGCCTTGGGCTTGGTGCTTATGCCCGCTTGATCCTTTACAGACGCTTTGTCACCGGCGTTGCCATTTTCATCTTCGTCGTCCTCCTCCTCTGAGTCGTCTTCGTCGGCCGTGCTTTCCTGTGGATCGTCGTCCGTAGTGATGTCGCCGTGCCGTGCTGTGTGCGACTTCTCTTCCTCCATCCCCTCCTCGCCCTCCGCGTCCCGCTCCTGCTTGAGCCCCGCCATCACCGCGTCCTGGGCACCGCCTGCAGCCTTGACCTCCTGGTCTACGTGCGTGCGCGCGCCAGTAGTCGATGGAGCGCTCTGCTTCGCGTCCATGTTAGTCTTTTGTGCTCAACGGTTCTTTCCTTCGCACAGCCTATTCTATGTGCACAGTCTCTCACCAGTGCCCGAGACACTGTAGGAGTGCCGCTTTGGCTGAAGCCATCTCCTTACTACTCGGTGAAAGTATGCATGTATACTTGCTGTTACGAAAGAGCACTAGTTTCTCACCAGATTCGTATAAACTGTACTCTTGGGTTTTGTATTGAATTGCACAGTTGGGCAGAACATCCTGAAAGATGCGTGTGCACAGTTTCACAGAATGGATGCTTGTACAATTGTACAGAACATTCTGTACAATTGTCAGAGAAATGATTGTCGATCAAATTACGCTTGACTTCTCTCGACTTGCAGCCCAGCCAATTATCAACCTGTCTCGGGGCTCCTCCTCTCTCCTCTCGATGCCCGTCATGCTTCTGCAGAGGCTTGTTTCCTCTGGTCTCGCCCGAAAGGATGCCGCCACGCTGTTCGAGAGCTACAAGGACTTTCACACCTACAAGAGCGACCCAAATGCGGGCACAATCTGTGCAGTAGTCACACCGCACAACATTCTACGTCACGTACTTGTTTATGCATCAGCTGTCTGCACGAATACCGCACCACACGCACGTTGTACATGGCGCACCAAGATCTACGTCTGTCAAGTTCACAAGCTTGCCAGCATTTGAAAGACAAGCCACCACGTTTTTCGCGTTTCCGATCCTAGCGAACCCCTTCTGACGACGAAAATACTAGAGGCAGCCAAGAAGTTGACTCGCATGAGACTCAAACCCGCTCGCATGAAAAGACTTCTTCGGCGTTTCGGACTGGCCGAGAACATGCTCTCTCCGCTGAAGAGAACACAACGATGCACACAGCACGACGCCTCCTCATACCTGAACTGCAGCGATGACTACCAACATATTCTAGGGTAAAACCGTGAGGCAAGACTTAGGAAAAGCGAAGACGAGTGTGAGCTGCTTACACTTACGTGATGGACTAACGCGACGGGCTATCAGATGTTGGTGCGGGAAGCGACACGGACCCGTTCAACGTTGCACAGATGTCATAATGTAGATGTTCGCGACCGTTTCAGGGCCGGATCTCTTGGATAACTATGACACGGAGCATCGTCAGCTCCAATTGATTGTACTGATCCCGGTGTTGATAAAATAATCAACATGGGATGTACCTTGAAAGTAAAGATTGCGGCGTTGCGGCCGCTCAAGGCGGCGCCAGGCACGGGCATGTCCGCACATGCTGAGGTAAGTTCCCCTCATACCCTGCATTCTTGAATTTGAACCTGGCGATTAACTCCCAGGCTAGGGGCTAGGTTGGCGCGGGGACCCTAGGCTAGCTCCGTAAGAAACCTGCACACACAGCTAAAAGAACTTGCATAGCTGATCCGACGCATTGCCCAGATTTTTCAACCCAGACAACCTCGCCAGTAACGTCAGCAGAGACCTTGCTGCTTCCCAGATGAAATGCACCGTGTCATCGCTCGAGTCTCCGTCAGTGGGCTATTTGTATACCATCCGGGAAGTTGGAACCAAAATTCCCCGTCTAAACGAGAAAAGCAGCTGCATGGCTACGGCGGACGTTAAACGATTGCGCGATTGAGCAAAATGGAGTAAACCTTCACTAAGTTGCTACCCACTACCACTAACCCAATCATGGTTGCCACTTTTGGACCCCAACTTGACCGAAAATCAACATTTAGCCTGAACCTGATGCATTAGGCACTGCTCTCCAGAAACATCTCCGTCCATACAGGGGACTAGAACCAAAACGAATGCGTAAGATTTGCTAGCGAGCGTTTGGGCAGTAAAGTTATCGAAGTAGAATCTCAAAAACTCCTGTCTGGATATATGGGAGTAGCTACGAGTATAGCAAACAAGCTTGTACAACACTGGTCAAAGTAGCAGCTGCATTAATACCGCGCTCCTAGTCATTGCTCTTCGAAATGCAATGTGGACACCACCAGCTTGTCGTCCACTATCCAGAAGTCGAGCACCCCAGTCTTTGTAGCTTCGCAGTTGTTTTCACTTGCAACATGGCGCATGCCATAAATGCCACAAAAGTGACGCCAGGGGGAAATACGGCAGAGCCTTCATCTGCTCCACGACGCTCACCTCGACATCATAAAAGGACACCAGGCAAATGTAGCTGCACGACTCTCCAAACTTACACCAACAGCATTGTACTGCGCACCTTCTGCATCCCCCACGACAAACTTCAGCTTCAGCATGCGTTCCGCCTCCCACGTGTAGATGTCCCGAAATGATACGAGCACACGTGCGTGCATTGGTCCCGTTCCCTCCGACGACATGAAGGTTTCGACGAGGTAGAAGGATCGTTGGCTGTCGGAGATATCGCAGACAGACACTGGATGTGACATCTTGCTGAGTTTAAAGCCTGCATCCATTTGAAACACGAGCGGGTTTTCGGGTCCTGACAGACACCGAAATAGCCGTTTCGTCAGCATCCCGAAGAAACCCGGACCCTCGTCCGCTCCATCTCCCACTCGTGGTTCGTCGTCTGGGCCGCGCTCAAAGCCAAACCTGAAAGCTGTGATCTCATCTTCAGAGCCATTGCATTCTGCAATGCCGATCGCTTCTCCGATACAGTCCAAAGTGTCGTCGTTCTTGCTCTTCACGCAGCTGAAATGCTTGTGAGTATTCTGGATTGCCGCTAGCTTGGGCACCTTGTTGTTCGTCAGCTGAAACCGCTCGATTATGCGGTTGTGGATCCACGCTAGCTGCATACTCTCGGAGTCTTTCACTTCGACGATTTGCTTGAGCTGGGGCATCTGGCGATTGGCTCGTCGCGACGCAGCAGCGATAAAGTAGTCCTTGCTCCATGGTGGAGACAACGCCAGCCTGCTAGCAAGTCAGTGGTTTGCCCCACCATGGGCACTAGGCGTCAGGTGGGATGCTCTTGTACATCGACGACGAGTAACTGAGCAGCGTGGTCGTCTTCGTCGCAGGGGGAGCAGATCATTTGGCTACTCTTGGGTATCTTGCAGACTTTGAGGGCCGCGAGTACTGCTGTAGCGCTGGCATCACTGCGATTCGTGCGAAGGCAAGTCCACAGTTGCGCTATAATCGTTCTTGAGAGTGCTTGTGCGTGTGGATAGTTTGAGTTGGCCCGACAAAATGGCGCGCTACCAGTCGTTCTAGGAAATGCCCAAGCTCAAGCTCAAGCTCAAGATCGGCGAACGACACCAGTTCATGCAAGGCCTGCCGGAGATCTTGCTCCGATGACGAAGTGATAGTATTTAGCTGCTTCGTGTAGTTATTTCCACAAGTGTGCCCGACGCAATGCAGACAAACACCGCGACGAACCTCCCCCAAGTCCGGCACATTTACTCGAGCTGACTAGCTCCAAGTTGTACACGTACGTGCATCACGCCATTACTGCGGCAACCCAGACCAGCAACGACAGCTTCGGGACCTGGCACCTCTCCTATTAGCTAGCTCCCGTGAGTTCAACTGCATACGCCAATCCACATGTATATAGGCCGTATCCAAAGGTGTAGCCATTCTAGTCCGCAACCAAGCTTCAGAGCTCGTCAGGTTTCTCCCAGGACGCCACACCGGTCTGCTTGTTGAAGTAGAAGGGTTTGCCGGCGTCTTCGTCCCATTGCTCTACCCAGGCGTGCTGTGGGTCGGCTGAGGCCTCGTCTCCAGACGCCTTCTTCTTCTTCTTGCCCGTAAGTCGCGTCTCCTGGCGCTCCTTCTCTTCCTTCTCCTCCTCCTGCTGCTTGGCCAACTGCTCCTTGAGGATACTCTCCTCGTCGCGCATGGCACTGTCCACGATAGCTGCACCTGCCGCCAGCTTGTCCACGAGCTCATGGCCCTTGGCCAGCAGCTTAGCACCCGCCGCCGAGTCAGCCACCGTGTGCTTCACCTTGTCAGCCATACGCTCCGCCAGCGTGAGATTAGTGCCACCACCGGCGCTCAGCTGGCCACCGCCACCGGTCTTCCACACCGCTGGCCAGAGCGTCTCGAGTTCCACGGGGTAGTTACTGCGCACGTGCACGCGGAAGGGCCCTTCCATGCCGCTCTTGTAGGCCGCCACCAGCAGCGTGTATGTCCGCGCCTCCAGCTCGCACTGCACACGCACCTCGCGACTTCGTGTGGGTGCACCGCTGTGCGCCGTCACGTTCTCCTGGCTGAGCGCCATGACACGCCGTGCGCGGTCCTTCTGCGTCCCCTGCGCCACGAGATACACCGCAATAGGCAGTACTTCCACCGGTGCCACCCCGTGCGTGTCCACTTGGGTGACTGTCACAATCACCTCTGTAGGTCGTGCCACACGCAGTGCGAACTGCGGGTTGTTCTCCAGCCCTCCGCAACCGGGATTGTGGCGCGTGGGCAAGCCTGCAGCCGTGTTATCCTGGCGAGAGAAGCTCGCGTGCGCCGACAACTCGCGCCATTTGGCCGGGTCGTAGTAGCGACACACGTAGAGTGCACGGAAGGCGTGACAGAAGTCGTCGAAGCTCATCCAGAAGGTGTTGTCCTCGCCCGAGTCGCTGCCCGCCCTCACGTTGAGCCGCTTGCGCAGTCGTCGCGTCCAGAGGCGAGAGCTGTCGCTCCAGTCGCCTTTCCACTCCGGGTGATCCCCTGGCGGGTTGCGGAGCTGGAGAAGTTGGGCGCCGTCCACATCGCGCACGTCGTAGATGACGTAGCAGGCGTCAAATACAAGTCCTGAAGCTCGCAGAGCTGGATCTGCATGCTCGCTGGGCAGAGAGGCTGCACCCAACAAGAAGCGGTTGGCTCGGAAGAGCTGGAGCTGCTGCCACAGCGTCTTCTTGAGCGCGCCACGAGCCGCCGGGGCCAGGAAGAGCTCCTCGCACTCGCAGCCCGAGAGTACACGCAGTGCGTGGTGCACGTAGCCTCCGCGCTCCAGTGCTGCGTAGCCGCCATAGTATTTGGCAAAGGCCTTCTCCACCAGCGGTACCCAGAGCTCCTCAAAGTCGCGGCTGTGTGCGAACGCGGCACCAGCGCTCGTCACGGCCAGGTCGGCTACATCCGGGTCATCCGCACGCTCCGCCGAGTCATACAGCACGGGGAAGAGGTCGTCTACAATCACCGTCTCCCATTGACAGTTCTGGAAGAGCCGCAATGCGTAGGCCCCCGTGAGTGATGTCTGCTTGGTCACGAAGAGCTTGTCGATGAGCGGGTCTACTTTGCCGTCGTCCACGCCGCCCGAAGCTGCTAGAATACTCAGTGCGCTCAGCAGCCACGCGTCGTTGAGCCTTCCGACACGCACGTCGTCCGGGTCGGTACCGCCGTCAAAGAGTCCTGCAGCCACGTTGATGGCCGTAGACACCTTCCATTGAGGTGCTATCTCGCCTTCACACATGCAACCAGCTAGTGACGTAGCATCCGCCGGGAACTCGCGGTCCATGAACTGCAGCGAGCGGCCACACTCACCCGGCGTGCACGAATAGCCCGACTCGATCTCCAGTAGCGCCTCCTGGGCGTTCACGAGCGCTTCATCGTAGCCTGGCTTGCGCTCTTCCTCCTCCACAAGCACGCCTTCCGCCTCGCGTCGTAGCCGCCGCGCCTGGAACTCCTGGACGCGACGACGACACTGCTCTGCCTCGCGTGGCGCCCAGAAGTCCCGCAATTCCTGTTGCGCTGCCAGAGCCGCACGGTCTTCAGCGTCCACGACAGCGTCCATGCGCTCCATCTCGTCGTTGAAAGCCGCCTTGAGGGCGTGAAAGCGGGCGCGTGCCTCGGGCGAGAGCGAGAGCAGCCAGACAGCCACTAGCGGGATATCGATGGACGCGAAGGAACTCGTGCGGAAGACGTTGGCTGGCGGCGAAATACCGTTGGACATGAGCTTGAAGCGGTTCTCGCGCAGGAACTTTTGGAAGAGCACCTTCTCGCGGCTCAGACGCGCGTCTGACGCTGTCAACATGAGTAGCTGCAGGTGGATCACGCACCGAGTCTCTTCATAGAACTCGCGATCTAACGCTGCGTCCAGTGTCGGGAGTGTCAGCAGCAGCTCCACCAGGTCTCGTGGTGGCATCGCTGGCTCCGCTTTCGTTGCAGCCAACTTTGTATCGCCACCGCCACGCTCCAGTTTATCTGCTTGTTCGTCTGGATCATCCGTCTTCACCTCCGTATCAGCGGGATCTCCGCCCTTCGCTCCGCTTCTTCCAGCTTTGAACTCCGATCGCTTGAGTGTCGATGGGAAGTACTTCCACTGCACAAAGCGTAGCAGTCTCCACGGTAGCGTGAGCGCGTACAAGAAGCCAAAGGGCCCCACAGCGCGCTGGAAAATGTCGTCGTAGACCTCGCGCCAGGTGAGCAACCCGTCTGCACGTGGGGCCTCCACGCCTTCCTTAGTGATGATCCAGCGGCACTGCCTCTCAGCCTCGTAAATGTCTAGCGCCAGGTCGCCGCCGGGGCGACGTGGCTCCAGCTGGACCTCGCTCTCGTCACTCTCCGCAGCCTTGGTGGCCTGCTTACCGGCTTTCTTGTGTGTGGAGAAGGCTTTGGCAGCGCCTCCACCGTAAGCAATGGCCTGGAACTCAAGCTCCGCCTTCTTCTCACGACGCTCGAGTTCCAGGAACTCGGCGCATTCAAGTGTGAAAGGCCGTCGACGGCGGTCGGCCACCTGCTGTGCAGCCTCGCTGGCGTCCCGCAGGATCATTTCGTTCACGTACTTGGCGGCGATCCCCATTTGCACGGGTGTGACAGCGCACAGATGTGCCGTGACGCCTGTAAAGGCCAGCAGAACGAGACTGCAGAGCCCGACGCCGAAGCCCAGCGGGTCAAAAAGCATGACACCTGCGACACCCCAGAGGAAGGCTAGCAGGAAGACGATGTAGAGCGGCATGACACGGCGCGTCTCGTCCACGACATTGTTAGTGAAGGCGTTGTAGGAGAAGACGGGGAAGAGGTAGGGCGAGTAGAAGACAGCTTCATCGGCCGAGCGCTTGGCCACGACCCACCCTGCAGCGAACTGCAGCGAGAACTTGAGCAGTAGCACCACAAAGACGATGGAGAGGCAGTAGAACATACCGGCGCCTGAGGCCAACGCCACCACGAGAGCTGTGGCCGTGGAGCCTGCCACAAGTATGCTCGCTTGACGTTGGTACTTGGGTGCCAGGTAGCGGTCGTTCTCGACCCATTTCACCAGGAAATACGTGAGGAAGAGGAAGAGTGCCAAAAGGAAAGTCAAGACACTTCCCAGCGCCGTGCTCGCGAACGTGAACATCTCGAAGATCCAGAGCGCCGTGGCAGCCAGACAGAAGCCGCCTACACGGCGTAATTCGCGTGTGATAGCCCAACCTTCGTCCTGCCAGCGACACAGCGTCACGCCAGCGAGCAGGAACGTCGGGTAGAACACCAACACCGACAGCACCACAAGTGACTCGACCTGGTTCACGTCGTACTCCAACACGTGGAAGAAGAGCACGGCGCCTGTGATCCAAGCCAGCACCGCGCTGCCACCGAAGCAGAACTTCATATCCGGGGTGAAGGTAGCCGTCTTGAAGTACTTGAGCGTCGGGAAGAGTGTAAAGATGAGGACGTACCCGCCCGTCCAGACGAGCTGACCCAGCCACGCGGGCGTCTCTGTGGCCGTGAGAATCATGCCGTAGAGAAAGATCAGAGCCAGCAGCGCCGCGAAGCAGCCCAGCGTCACGTGGTCCTGAGGTAACAAAAAGTCCTGACGGTACGCCTCGTAGAGCGTCATCTTGCTGAAGTCCACATTGGCATCACCATTTCCCCCAGACACAGCCACCGTGCGCCTGCGAGCCAGTATAACGCTGCTACTGCGACGGCCAAGCAGTGGCTTCTCTGCTGTATCATCGTCGGCATTGCTGTCCTCGCCACGCCCCAACCTAGCTGCGGAGACAGGCGACACGTGCTTCACTTCACTGTACTTTTTGCCTCCGGCGTGCCGCTTCTTGCTGGTCAGTAGACTTCGCAGCCACGCGAACCGAGGTCGTTTGGCCGGCTTGACGCCCAATAACGCCCCAGGATCAGTCTGCCCATCGGTGGTCTCGGGTAAGATCGGAAGCCCCGTGGCTGAGCGATTCAAGGCTGCGTCGCCCTTCGCAGCACTGCTGCTTCCTTGTTTGACTGGTGGTGCAGCTGTGTTTCGTCCTGGGAGAGCGAGCAACGGCTTCTTGCTGGTGGCTGAAGCGCTGGTGGCTGAAGCGCTGGCGGCTGTGGAGTCAGTCAAGCCAAGCAAAGCTTTGGACGGCAGTGCTGGCATCTTGAAGGTCTCATCGGCGCTGTCGTAGACGCTCATGTTGCCTTTGCCCTTGAGTGGCGGTAGCACGAAGGTCTCGCGCATGAGCTCCGCTTCCTTCTCCAGCGCTGCCTCATCATCCAACGCACCGAAGCCTCCGTCGTCATCGTCGTCCAGAGCGTCCTCTTCGTCGTCTTCAGGCGGCCAGATGACGAGGCGGTAGTCGTTCTTGCGCCATTGCACATGCACGGCCAGCGAGACCATGAGTATGAGCGGTGCGAAGACGGAAGTCACGAGGATAAAGCTGGACTGCGTGGACGCGTAGACAAAGAGTCCAGAGCAGATGACCAGCACCTCGGAGGCTGCAGCCAGCATGAAGGGTAGACGCAGCGGCCGCACGAATAGATACACGTGCATGGCGTAGTCCGAGAGGAGCTGCTCCTTCTGCAGGAAGAAGGCGCGGGACGTGGCCAGTGAGAGCCCCACGAAGAGCACGACAATGAAGGCCAAGACGCCAAAGACCCAAAGCGGCCACTCCTGGCCGAGCACAGGCACACGGATGGTCTGGTTGGCGTCCGTGCCGAAAGCTACAGCCAGCAGCAAGAAGAGGTAGAAGAAGGAAAGGAAGCCCAGCACGAACTCGGGCGTGGTGCCTACGTCCAGTTGTTGGTGACGCTCGCGCTGCGGGTCGTGGCCGAAGAAGGTGACGCCGCCGGCCTCCTGCTTGTTCATGCGCGGCAGGTTCTTCCCGATGATCTCGCGACACAGCGCCGTGCCGAAGACCATGTAGAGGAAGGCGTGACCAAGGATCCAGTAGCGACCGCAGGTGGCCGCCAGACACACGCGTACAGAGCTCAGCAGCAGCACCACGTAGCCCGCCGACCAGTTGCTCACGTGCTTGCCGCGGTACAGCATGTACACGCACAGATCCACGAGCGCCAGCGTGAGTGTAAAACCCACGGCTTGAGCGAAGTATTCCGTGCGGATGGCTGCCACGATGCAGTAGAGGACCAGCGTGGCCAACGCGTAGCCGTAGTAGCGGCGGTTGGCTCGTCGTCGCGTGGCTGCAGGCGTCACGAAGGCACTTTGGAGGATGTCAGCACGCTCAAAGCCTGGCAAGGACTGCTCCACTGTGTAGTGGTCACCCAGGATGGAGGCAAAGGCCGACGGGGTGCGTTGGCGTCTGGCTGGCCCGTTCTCGGGCGCTGTGGCGGTGGCAGCGGCAGCAGCCTCGCCCTTGGCCGTGGCCAGCTTCAGCCCCAGCGTGCCAAGGTTCTTGAACTTGCTTTTGAGCGTCGTGACCTTCTTGGAGGCGGCCACGACAGCTACGACCTGCGCCAGTGACTTGGTGAGCTTCGAGTCGTTCGTGAAGGCTAGCCAGATGATTGGCATCATGTTGAGTGTGAGGAAGATAGCGGTGAGCGAGAAGAACTCGAGGTCTTCACCGCCCACGAACACCCGCGGGTCTGCGAACGTGGCCGAGAAGAGGAAGACCACAGCGCCTAGGAAGGCCAGCGCGAAGAGCCGAAGTGTGCGCGTCGTCATGCGCCAGCCCGTGTGCACCCAGGCCGCGGCGCCGTACACGCCTCCGAGAGCTCCAACGCCCAGGAAAATGAGTCCGAAGCCCAACGCTGGGGGTGTCACGAGCATAATGGACGTCACGCCCCAAGCCAGCAGAATGAGCACGGGGGTAGCAAAGGCCACGTTCACCGCGCACGTGGCGTAGAAGAGGTTGCGTCGGAACTGCGCGTGGTCCGGCTCGTCCCCGTAGCAGAAGAAGAGCTGTGCCACGATATCTGGCTTGCCCTTGGGCTGTGCCGAGCCCGTGGGCGTCACGACCTTGTCGGCCAGGAAGGACTGGACGCGGTCGAGGCGCCAGTGCATGCGGCGCAGATAGCGCAGCACGAGCGCTAGCACGAAGACCAGATTGGGCACGAACTGCAGCGAGATCTGCAAGAAGAGCGCACTGGACAGGTCCTTGGAGAAGACGGTGGGGACGACGTCCAGCGTCTCGTGCGGTACAGCCACCACAAAGTACATGCTGGGCAGACTGTCCGTGTAGTTGTCGGGCACGTTGGAGCCCAGCGTCATGCCCGCACCCAGCGCGTCGCCGTACTGGTTAATGACGTGCGCCGACAAGTTGCGTGCCACGGCTCGAAAGTCGTCGGGCACGCCGTCCAGCTGCGCGTACTCGCGCGTGAGGGTCCAGCCAAAGCTCTCGGTGAGCCATTCGGGCAGCGGCAGCGGGTTGCTGGGATCAGGTTCACGGCGGAAGACGAAGACCTGCGCGTCAAAGTTGAGCGTCACGCGCGCATAAGGAGCAAAGTCGTACTCGGCCGTCAGGGACGTGTTGCCCTTGTGGTTGTTGAACGTACTGTCGGGCCGCACGAGCAGGCCGCCCTGCGACGCGTCCATGCGGTAGTAGCTCAGTAGCTGCGTGTCTGAAGCGGAGTAGACGCGGCCGTAGAGCCACGAGGGCTCGTTCGGGAAGTAGCCGCCCATGCCGCCCAGTACGGCCGCACCGGAGACAAAGACCTCCTCTGTGCGCATCTGGAAAGGCACAGAAGTCATGCGCAGCCTCAGACACGGCGTGGTGCTCTCGGCGTCGCTGCAGCCGCCACCCTCAGCGCTCAAGGGCAGCCAGAGTTCCTCCACACACATTGGCTGGCGCGGCATGGCCCACGAAGACGCGTCGGCCGTGGGCACGCGCTGCTCCAAGGCGGAGAAGGCGGAGCAGTAGATGGCGTGCAGCGTCACTTCCGCCAGGAGGTCATCGCCGAACTCGAGGCCCGAGTCGCTGTCCAAGACGCGCAGTATGATCTCCGTACCGGCCGGCCGGAAGCCGAACTGCAGGTCGCGCATGAGGTCCGTGGCGCCCGTGCAGCCAGGCTCGACGCACGGCGGCCACTGCGGGTTGAGCGAGTTCCACACCACGCCAGACGTGCGCACGTTGTCGCCAATGCTCGCTTCCACATAGGCGTCCGTCTCGAGACCGGCCAGCCCGAAGCCGTCCATGTCGGGCAGGTTCTTCATTTCCACGACGGTGAGCGTCAGGTTCCCGCCCGCTGCAGCATACTGTCCGCCATCCGGGCAGTTGCGAGCTCCGCCAGTGCACGAGAAGGCCGCGATCTCCTGCGTGCTCGAGTAGCGCGGGTCTGGGAAGCCCAGCGCCGCGGTGGTCTGTGCCACCGCCAGCGTTGGCCATAGACACAGAAGGCAGGCGAGCGTCACAGCCAGCGCCAGCGGCGGCCTGGCGCCATGCGCGCGTTGTGGCCGCATGAGGCTCAGGAGGCCACAAGGCTCTGCTTGCTATGCATGGGAACAGAGCACACGGGCGCCGCCGTTGCTTCCGTTACGCGACTGCTGGCGGTTGAAGCAGGCTCTCAAGGAAGACGCACTTGGGATTTAGATTAAGGGTAATATGCGCGGCGTGCAGGGCGCTAGAGTACGGGGAAGATGAGACGCTGGGTGATCGAGACTATACATCCATGGGCTTGCGGCTGTGCAGCAGAGCGCAGGGGATGGCCGTGTGCGTGACGGCCGTGCGCAGGGGCGTCCAGTCGCGGCCAAAGTGCTCGCCCGCGACGCCCAGCGACGCCTGCAACTCTAGTTCCCAGCCCGAGAGCTCGGCGAACACGCCCGTCATGGCATCGTCCTCGCCGTGCAGCACGAGTCCGCGGCCCAGCTCGGTCTTGCTGAGCTCGTTGACGTCCTTGAGCAGCCCCAGCTCCGAGTCTTCCAGCAGCACGGAGCCGACCACGTCGCCCCAGATCTCGCTCCCAGGCGCCGAGAGCACGTCCAGCGTCCGCAGCAGGGCCACGTTGCTCGCCTTGGACAGGTACATGAGCAGCTCCTCCATGACCCAGAAGGTGGGCAACCGCGGGTCGAAGCCGCTTGAAAGCAGAGACTCCTCCCAATTGAAGGCGTTCAGGTCGGCCACGATGCAGTCGTACTTGGCCGCCACCAGCGACGCGTCCAGCCCGCACAGCACGGCCTTCTTGTGCGCGAAGAGCTCGGCGCACTGGTCGATCTCGAAGACGTGGCAGCCGCGCAGCGTCTCGAGCTGGTAGGCGCGCGTGTCGAGGCCGGCGCCCAGGATCACCACCTGCGTGATCTCGGGCGCGCGCTGCGCCAGCGCCTCCTCCAGGTAGCGCCCTCGCAGCGCCACGAGCGATTCCGGCTGCGGGTGATTTTGCGCCCACTTGCGAACGCGCGGCGCCAGCTTGGGCGCCACCTGGCGTGTCAGTGGCTCGGCAAACTCGTCGCTGATGACGCGGTCGGGCCGCGCGTGCTCCACGGAGCGCATGTAGGTGGTCATGAAGCACAGGAACTGCGCAAAGTCCTCGGGCTGCATCTTGTCCGCGGCGCCAGCGACGCCTCCCGCGGCGTCGGGCGCGCCCTGCGTCAACTGCGACGCCAGCGCGCGCGTGGCAGCTCCACCGTCTGACATGTCTGCTCTCTCTCTCTCTCTCTCTCTGCTGTTGCTGGACCCGGCGGCGTGCACGCTTGAAGGGGACTTGTGGAATGAGGCGAGCATGGCGCCAAGGCGGGGGCAATGCACGCACGCACGCGCGCAGCCAAGTCGCCGCTTGATTTCGCTGCCAGGAAGATGTCATGATCGAGGCCTCTCTAGTGCGCATGCGTGCGAGTGCGGGTTCCGAGCGCGGGGGCTGCGCAAAAAGGCCGTGCGGGCAGCGCGACCCTCGATAGCCTCCGAGAGCCGATGGCGCCTCGCCCCGGGCCCCGTCTTTCGCCGCTGCTCGGGCGGGCCGCCAGACCGCATACCCTGCGCAAACCGATGCCCGTGAGACGCGGACCCGCCCGGGGGCGGGGGCCGCCATCCGTATCTTTATCTCCCACGCATCCTTGCCAGCCTCGCCTGCAACAGCGGCGCCTGCATGCCTGCATGCTCCAGACCAGACGAGAGCGCCGACGCTCGCAGCTGCAGGGCTGGCGCCAGCGGTGGCGCCATGGGCATGCCCAGACTCCCCCTCGCGGCTTTCCACTGCCCGCGAGGGACACGCGTCTGCGCTGGCCAAGCCGGCCTCGCCGCCACCGCCGCCGCCGCCACCGCCGCCGCCTGCAAGCCCCCGCGCAGATCTTGCTCCCAGCCAGCATGGCGCTGACGTGGCGCGGCGCGCGGTGATCTGTGTGCACTGCCACTTCTTCCGGTGCCGCGAGATTTGAACCGACTCGGCTCGCCTGCAGACGGAGCTGGCCGACGTGGTGGGCGGGGCGGGGCGGGGCGCCCAGCCGCTGGAGTGCATGCCGCCGGGAACTTGAAGCTGTCGCGGCGCTGCTTGGCGGCGACAGACAAGCGGCTGGCTGCCAGGGTGGCCGACCCTGCCTTCGGGCGTGACTTACGCTGGAGGGCAGGCGCGCAGCTCCGCTCAGCCCGGTCAAGGCGTGCGCGGATCGCGCTGGCCTGCGCGCAACTGCGAGGGAGGCGAGGTCGTGCGCAGCGAAGGGCTGGTGTCCGTGGCGCAAGAGGAGGCCGACGTGGTGGGACTGACGCCAGAACGCGTGTGGTGTCTTGGCCAGGCCGGCGGGATCTCTCGCGCTCGGACTGTCGAGACGGCACGCTTGCTGGATTTGCAAGCAGGACAAGACTCATCCAGGCGAGACGGCGAGCAGAGCACCGGGGCGCGTTGGCGTGCTGGCGCGTTGGCACATTGGCGCGCTGGCCTGGCCCGAAGCGACTGAGTGATAGAGCGAGAAGGGAAGAGAGAGGAAGAGAGAGAGAGCACCACGACTATAACTCTATCGTTCTCTAGCATTCCAGCAAGCGCCAGAGGCGGCGAAGACGCGCGGCGCGGCGCTTGCTCATGCGCACGCGGCCCGACACCTTGGGCCGGAAGCCGCTGGGCGCGGACAGCACAGCGCCGCGCTCTGCGTGTCGTGCAGGTGCATGGGCATCCTCCAGGAGGTGGGTGCGGCGGCCCCCAGCTGGGGCGCACGAGGTGGGCCGCCTTCAGCTCGCGTCCGACCTCCAGCGATGGCGCCCGCGGTCCCTCCCAGCACGCGTCTACTTGCTGGCTGCGCAAGAATGCGGGAGACTGCTGCAAGCGGAGTAAACTGATATGCACGCGGTCATAGTCCGAGCCGAAGGTCCTGCTGGTCTGTGGAGCCCACGGCGACGGCGCGGCCCAGCTTGCCAGCTACGCGGTGCTGCCGCCTCGTCTTGCGCGTCGCCAGCTCGCCGCTCACTCAACACCTCGCGTTCCCTGCAAGTAAAAGCATGCATTTCCACGCGTATGACGCACCGCGCGACCTAGTGCAGGGAAGGCCCGGCATGGCCCTCGCTAGCTCTCGCTGAGTCACCACCGCCCTAGAGCCTGCTCTTCTTGTTTGTGGTCATGCTACTGCAGGCAGCAACTGCCGGCGGGCGGCGCGGGCTTCTTACCCACCAAGAAGTCAAAGCGCACGGGCGTCTGCGTCTTGGCGGACAGCGAGGGCGTCCACTTGCGGCCGAAGTGCGTGCCCGACTTGTGCAGCTCGGCCCGCAGCTCGAGACGCCAGCCGGTCTCGCTGTAGACGCCGCGCAGCGGGTCGTCCTCGCCGTGTGCCATGACCGGTAGCCCCTCCGGAGCCTCCTCCATGAGCACCTGGCCCACCATGTCGCCGAAGAACTCGCTGCCAGGCGCCGAGAGCCTGTCGATGGTCTTGAGGAGTTGCACGTCGTCCTCGCGGTCGATGTACATGAGCAGTCCCTCGATGTTCCAGAAGGTGGGAGTGCCCGGGTTGAAGCCGCTGGCAAGCAGGTCGTGGGCCCAGCCGGGCTGTGACAGGTCCGCGACGATGAGTGTGTTCTTGGCGGCCAGCAGCGGGGCCCCGACTTGCTTCAGCACCTGCTGCTTGTGCGCGTAGATCTCGGCGCTCTGGTCGATCTCAAAGACGCGGGAGCCGCGCAGCGACTCGAGACGGTAGGCACGTGCGTCCAGGCCGGAACCCAGCAGCACGACCTGCGTGAGCCCCGCCCCGCGCTGGTCGATGGCCTCCTCCACGTAGCGCGTACGGATGGACATGTAGTGGATCGGGTGCGTCTCCTGTCCGTGCGAGGCCTGCTCGTCCGCCCACGAGGCCACCACGGGCGCCAATCTGGCGATAGCCTTCTTGGTCAGCGCGTCGGCGAACGGGTCGTTGAACAGCCGGTCCTCGCGGGCGCTCTCCAGAGCACGCAGGTAGGTCACCACGTAGCACATGAAGGCACCATAGGTTTGGCCCTCGGCTTCGTTGTGCGTGGGCGTTGGGGTCTTGAGCGCCGGGAGGTTCTCGGTTGGCTTGGCGACCTCCATGGCCGGAGAGTTGGGTGCGAAGGAGAGCCTGGGGGTAGTTGAGGACGTTGAATGGGAGATTGGGAGCACGTTGGGAAGTGAAGTACCGATTGGTACGCCCCGCAGAGCACAGCAGGGCGCAGTCCAGGGCTCTCTCGACGTGCCTCGAAGACAAGTTCGAGCATGCTGGTGTCGCTTCAAGGCGAAGTGCTACGCGGGACGAACATGGCTTGCATCCAATCAGAGAGACTCGTCGATCCATCACACGATTGCAATTGGTCGAAAAGCGTCGCATCTGGGGTTTCAACGCTCGCTGCCACTGCATTCGCGACGTCACTCCCCGAAATGGCTACCCCCAGTACCTTCGATGATGCGCGTCCGCTTGTCGAGCTGGGGGTGCGCTGCCCGACAAGGCAACGGCGTACAAGTCTCCTTCACTCGCATTATCGCGGGGCTCAGCTCTACCTACCGACTCTAAGATCCCTAAGACGAAGCCCTGATGGTTGATGCCGTCGTGGATTTACCGGAGCCGTCCTGAGCACTCGGGTGCAACCAGTTCTTGTAGGAGAAGGCAGACGCCCCCAGCATCCTCTCGAGATGACGGTCGAGACACTTTTCGATGCTGCAGAGGTGGCGAATGTAAGCCAGCTTGGGCCAGACGGCGCGCTGGCCGCCTTGGATATACCGCGCCATGTCTTGCGTCGTGGGGTTCATGATGGCCTTGACGCCGATGGACTCGAGGAAGACAAAGTCCGGGATGATGGTCACGTTGCCCGAGAAGTTCTGCGCCAGGTACGGACTGAACTGGTGGCCATAAATCTTCGGGAAGAGGCCCAGGAAGGCCAGCATCTTGAGTCGGTGCCGCACGTCGGCGGCAATGACGCTCTCCAGCTTGTGGAAGACGCTCTTGCGCACGTTGGGCTTGTCCACATCGCCGCCCACGAAGGGCACCACGTGCGGGTTCACCTGCGACACGATAAAGTTGGTCACATCAAAGCCGCTGGCCATGGTTTCCATGGGCAGGTCGTGCTGGATGCTGCCGTCCACCCACTCCTTGCTCAGCGACGCGAAGGGCACCACGTTGCCTTCGTAGTCTCGCGCCATGAGCTGTTTGCCTTTCATGATGCCGGGCAGCGAGCAGGACACGGCCACGGCGCTCCAGAGCAGCACGTGTGGCGTGTTCAGGTGACTCAGCAGTAGTTTCTTAGGGCCTTTGTGGCCCGTAATGTCGGACGCCGACACGGTGATGCACACATGTCGCCCCGTCTTGAGGAAGGCATCCTGAAAGGTGTACTGCATGATCTTCTCCTCGCTGTCCATGGGTTCGCTGTAGTAGTGCTCCGTCGTGCGCTCGAACTCGGACGACGCCACGAGGAATCCCGTCTTGACGCAGTGCGCGAGCTGTTCCAGCAATGGCGGGAACCAGCGGATGCCCAGTGGAAAGTATCGCGTGGAGATGTCGTTTTGCAGCACGTCTCGCAGCAGTTCTTCGTTCGTCTTGCAGGCGACAAAGGCCGCCGTGATGGAGCCACCTGAGGAACCCGACACCACGTTGGGCATCACATCAGCCTCGAGGAGCGCGCGGATCACGCCCATGTGGTACATGGCAATGGAGCCACCACCACTGAGACACAGCGCCGTGGACCCAAAGGACTGCTTGAGCCGCCGGAAGAACCGCACCTTCTCAGCCGCGGGAAACTGTGCCTCGTCCAGACCGGCCAGCGTGTCGAGCGCTCGCTGCACCAGCGCGTTGTAGTCTGTGATGGCCTTCTTGGTGCCCGAGTTGCACTCCAGGTGGAGACTGGGCGAGTCCACGCCCAGCTCGTCGCGCATGACCAGCGATGCCACCATGTAGCGCAGCTCGGCCACGTTCATGCCCTTGCCGTCCTCATCGCTGTCCTCGTCACCGTCGCTGTCGCCCAGCGCGCGTCGGAGAGCCTTGCTATTGCGGCGCATCTGTTCAAAGTCGCAATGCTCCGTGTCTTCAGGGCGAAGCGTGGTCTTCCAGTCGTTCTTGCCCTCTAGCACGTCCAGATACTGCGCCATTTGTTGCCACTCGCGGTAGCTCTGCGTGGTCTTCATGAGGCTACGCAGCTTCTCGGCTTGCTTGTCACGCACGCCAAAGAGCCCGATGTAGAGGCGACGTACGCCCACAACCAGAACGAGACGGAGTCCCTTCACCGCCACGTACAGCACCAAGGACACCAGCACGCGCGCCATCTGATACACGGCGATGAGCCACTGCAGGATCACCATGACTTGCAGTCCGCAGAACCAGCCCACCCACTTGTACTTGCGCAACAGCAGCGCTACTGTCACCAGCACCACAGCCAGGACAAGCGGCTTGGCAACTACATGCGGGTTCTGCAGGTCAGCCAGCGTCAGGCCTTCCAGGCTGTGAAGCACCGCGAGACTCTCATCCAGCGCTTCCTGGCCCAGCGCCGCTGCCAGGACCTGCAGACGCCGGAGCTGCTCGTCCACGTACGCCGGCGCGTTGGCCAGGTGGTCTGCGGCCAGTTGCAGCAAGTAGCTGCCCAGTCCGAGCACCACCAGCAGACCAGCGAGCACGTTGGCCACGAACTTGGCCACGCGCGTCGAGTCTTTCCACGCGGCTTCTTCCTGCAGTGCGCGCTGCAGATCCAGCGCGCTGCGCGTCCGCATCGAGTTCTTCATCGTTAGCTGCTCTAGCTGAGGGGCGCGTGTAGCTCCGCGAGCGCGTACGGCCACGGGGGGCGTCTCGGTGTAGCGAGGAGAACGCGCGAATGCAGGAAGTTCGACGGCCAGCTTCCAAGCGGCATAGCTCACTCGCCAGCATGTGACATGCTACCACACACTTGGAGAGCTCGAGGAGACGCTGCAAGGA
Source organism: Halophytophthora batemanensis (assembly GCA_023338225.1). NCBI lineage: Eukaryota > Oomycota > Peronosporomycetes > Peronosporales > Peronosporaceae > Halophytophthora > Halophytophthora batemanensis. Next base: position 24,821 of record JAADYK010000304.1, read on the forward strand.
CATATATAGCGGTTAAGGAGCGCCTTTAGCCACTTTGGGTCGTCCCATCGAAGACATCAACATGCGCGGATGGGCCTTGTGACGCGGCAGGGCTGGCACTGCTACCTTGGTGCA
>JAADYK010000305.1:0-24921 GCA_023338225.1 Halophytophthora batemanensis
CACAGGAGTTCTAGGACAGCCCAGGACGGCTCGACGACCCCCTCTCGGTGGCGTGGCGAGCACACGAGCGCGGTGAGCGAGGAAGGCTCGCTCCATCGCCACCAAGTCGAGCACAGGAGGAACAGGGACGCCAAATCCCGCTAGAGCGGACGCCGTCTGCTGCACAATGTCGCCGAAGTCACCGTCCTCGATCATCGCAAGCCGGATGTTCTTGAATTCGGCTTCGACTCGTTTGCGAGCGTCCCGCATCAGCAGATCTTGAAATTCATCCTCGGTCATCCACGCTCGAACGCGCACGTGATGCTGGGCCTCCTGTAGCTCGAAGGCCATCCGCAGCGAGGCGCACCAGGCGTCGAGTTCTAGGAGGGTGACCAACTCCTTATGGGTTGAGACCCATTCAGTCCCTCTAGGACCCAGGCCATGATGACCTCGCCAACGGAGGCAGAGCGGCGGCAACGCGGACACGAGCGGAGGTAGTGGACTACGGTGGTGAAGCTGTGCCCTAGCGCGCAGCGAACAGTGATCTCGTCCTTGCCGTGGCGGACCGAGGAGAGCAGGCGGAGCTCGAGGCGCGTGGAACGAGGGACAAGGTCCCGGACGTCCCTTGCACAACCAGTCGCGCTTGTTTCCACTCAGCGGCCTCTTTACCTTGACTAAAGTAGGCAATGTTTTGAACGTTCCCTCGTGGCCTCACGCGTGAACAGGCATACTTTATCCATGCCAAAGAGGCGTCTCCGTGGAATCCAGCTATTGCAGCCCCCCCCTCTTCGAGCAACTCACGCCAAGCGACGTCTGCAACTTACTCAAGAGAGAAGTACTTCTTTGCGCTCTCGTGTATATCTAAACGAAGAGCCCAACTCGAAAGCCAGAAAGCAGGAGGCGACCGCAAAGCAGCAGAAATCCAAGTCGAGACATGGCGCTGCACGACGGGCTGGTGAACTGGCCGCTGCTGTTCGGCTGCATCCTGGTGGGCTTCGGGCCGCTGGCGGCGCTCTTCTTCGTGGTGGTGGCCAAGCGCGCGCAGCTGGTGATCATCGCGCTGAGCGGCGCCTTCACGTGGCTGGTGGCCATCCTAGTCACGGCGGCGCTGTGGCAAATCATCCCGCCGCTCAAGACGTCGCTGTCGGCCACCGTGCCCGTGGGCGTGGTGGTGCAGGAGGCCTTCCGCGTTCTCTTCTTCTACCTCTACACGCGCACGGAGCGTGCCGTGCACCAGGTGACTACTTCCTCGCACCAGCTGCCGCTCAACGATGTGACGTCTTCGCTGGCGGGCGGCGTGGGCTTCTCCGTCATGCATGCGCTGCTCATGTTCGGCAGTCTGGTGGCCTCCTCCACGGGCTCTCGTGGTGCTGCCTTCTCCGCCTCCTGCGAGAGCATCCCACTGGTCTTCTCGGCTGCCATCTCCACGCTGGCGCTTACGGCGCTGGACGTGGCGCTCATGGTACTGGCTTTCGACGGCTACCGTCGCCGCTCGGCGCTCGTGGTGGCCGCCGTGTTTGTGCTGCACATGGGCGTGGCGCTGTCTGCGCTGGCCAACATGAACACCAACGGCTGCCACATCTCCATCCCCGTGCACTACGCGGGTGCTGTTATCGCCTGCGTGGGCGCGTCCGCCGTCGTCTTGCGCTGGAAGCGACACGGAGGCATCGACGGAGACAAGTAGGTAAGGAGGCTCTTACACCAACGAGAACCACAGCCAAAGACTGCGTAAGCACTCCATCCACAGGTCCCATTCCCTTTCGTCCTCTGTTAGTCCCCTGCTGCAGTCCTAAGCGTCTGAAAGTCGCTGGTCCACTGGCACATGCTGCCGCACCGCCGCCTTGATGACCTCTTCGTCCAAGTCGCTCACCTGCGTAGCCTTGTGCCAGCGGTAGAACTGCTCTAGTCCCTGCTCGTACAGCATCTCGTAGCCCTGGATGCACAGCGCCGCTCCACTCGCATGCGCATGCGCCAGACACGGCGTGATCGGAGGCATGTAGGCCGCATCCAGCACCACCACCTTCCGACCGTCAGCACGTGCAGTCAGCAGATGCGCCGGCAGTTGGAAGCCTGCCTGGGCCGGGATGGTGCTCACCACCACATCCACACTCGCCAGCGCTTCGGACGTGAGCTCCGCCAGCGCCTGCGCCTTGAAGCGCGCGGCCACCTCCTGCGCCTTGGAGAACGTGCGGTTGAACACATAGAGCTTCCCCACGCCCAACTGCCGCATGGCGTAGGCCGCCGCCATGGACGTCCCGCCTGCGCCCACCACCAGCGCCGTGAGTTCATTCGCAGGCGTCACGCAGTCCACAGCAGCATCCAGTGCCGTCAGTCGCTTGCGAATGGGTCGTAGGATGCCCAGCCAGTCCGTGTTGTCGCCCTTCCAGTGCGGTGCCTCATCCCCGACTCGGTCTTCCCGCATAATGGTGTTCACAGCGCCAATGGCTTGTGCTGCGGGCGACAACTCGTCCAACAGCGCCATGACGTCCACTTTGAGTGGAATGGTCACGGAGCCACCTCCGAAGCGCGTGGCGGGCGCTCGCATGCGCGCAGCAATGTCCTGCGCGTCCATGGTGTCGTGCAGGCCGTAGGAGAAATAGGGAGCCAGCTTGGTGGCGACAAAGCCGGCGTTGTGCATGGCTGGCGACGGCGAGCGCTGGATGGGCGAGCCGAAGAGGAAGAACTCGCGAGCTACAGATGACGAAGGGCCCAGGGACACACAGGGACGAGAGAGTTGTAAGCGAGAGATGAAGAAGACCAAACGCATGCTTTACCGAGACCCAGACTGCAGACAGTGTCGTGCGTGCATCTACGAGAGAGAGTTAGATACCTGGCAGCAGACCCAGTTGCTGGCGCAGCGTCATGATCTCCACCACCGAGAGCTGACCAGGCGCCGCAGCCGCAGGCAGAAGCGGGTGTGTCACAGGCGTGAGCGTGCGGTTGAGCACACGTGAGAGCTTGCCGGCTTCCGTGGTGCAGAGCGAAATGACGGGCATCTCGTGCTTCCAGGTGGCAGCAAAGTCCTTGGCTACGCGGTCCACCATGAGCGCGTCCTGTGGCGAGTAGGCCTTGACCACCACTTTGACCACCTGCACCTTGCCCTGCGCGTAGCACTCACGGAAAATGAGTTTGGTCTGTGCTTCCGTCGTGGGCTCCTGCACAGCGTGGAAGGACGAGATGATGGCGGAGCGTCCACGCTGGGCCAACAACTGCTCGCGAGCCTTGCGAGACCAGCACGTCTCCATGTCCACGAACTCGCAGCCCAGACGCACGCCCAACTGCAGCAGTTCGAACATCTTGGCCTCGTGCTCCGCGCCGTCCGGGAAGCCGCCACCCTGACCAGCCGAACGCACCGTGAAGATGATCGGAAGAGTGGACATTGAGCGCAGTAGCGCCACCTGCGAGGCCACCACGCCAGCGTCGTTAAAGTCCTTGAGCAAATCCACACGCAGCTCCAGCGCGTCCACGCCCTGGACAATGTCAGTCATGAGTGGCTGCGCGTCCGCCACATCTGGGAACGTGAGCGACAAAAAGAACGTGTCGGCGCGACAGAGCGAGCGGTAGTTGAAGGTGGCACTCAGACCGGGCAGCACCACGCTCAAGAAGCGCACAAAATCGCGGTCGATGCGGAGAAAGTCCATGTCACCCTGGTTCACGACGAACTCGAAGCTGGCGCTGCGGTTGTACAGCGGCTCGCGACGCGTCCACACGTTGGCGTGCGAATCGCCCAGCGACGGTCGGTGCTGCTCCTTGCCACTGTCCAGATACGCCAGCACATCTTCAATGGCGCGGTGCACGTGCACCACGTACGGGTACTTCTCCAGCGCGTCCACGATCTCTGGCGTCTCCACGACGCCGCCACCGCACGAGATGATGGTGTTGGCTGGCGGGTCAGCGATCAAGCGCAGGAGCAGCGTCTTCTGCGCCTCACGGAAGGCCTCCCATGTGTTGTCGTGGCGCGCCACAAAGGCCGCGATGGTCTCGCCAAATTGCTTCTCCAGCTCACGGTCCGTGTCCAGCAGTTCCAGTCCCAGAGCAGTGCACGCCGCCGTCGCCAGCGAGCTCTTCCCAGCGCCACGCATGCCGATGAGGAAGAGACCAGGCGCCTCTGTCAGCTCCTCGACGGTACTGCTCTTGTCCTCCACGACGGGAGCCACTTCAAGTCCCAAATGCATCTGCACGTGGTCCCAGAACTCAGGGTACGTCTTGTCCGTGCATTCCTTGTCTGTGATGACCACGTCGGGAACCACGGAACCCAGCACGGCGAAACTCATGGCAATACGGTGGTCATTGTGGCAGGCGATGGCCGCCTTCTTCAGGTGCGTCGTTTTGCCCCCCGTACCCGTGATCCAGATGCCGTCCGGCAGTTCTCCACACTCGACCCCCAGCTGACGCAGCCCCGTCACCATCACTTCGATGCGGTTGCACTCCTTTACACGCTGGTTGGCAATGCCCGTGATCCTAGTGGTGCCTTCCGCCACAGCTGCCAGCGCCACAGCCGTCATGAAAGCGTCCGTCATTGTCTCCATGTCAATGTCCACAGCCTTGAGCGGAGTCCCCTTGGGCGGTCCCGTGACGGTAGTAGAGTTGTCGTCCTGCGACGTAGTGCAGCCCATGGAGGCGCAGAGCGTGTGGAAGGCGGCGTCGCCCTGTAGACTTGTGTTGCCCAGCGCCTTCACCGTCACTTGGCCGCCGGTGATGGCAGCAAAGGCCAGCGGATACGTAGCGGACGAAGCGTCCACCTCCACAGACACCTCGGCAGGGTTCGTGTACACGCCGCAGGGTACACGGTACTTGTTGGGAGCCAGCGTCTCCACCTCAATGCCGAACTCCTTCATGATTTGCGTCGTCATCTTGATGTAAGGCAGCGAAATGGGCTGCTCCTCGTCCAGCTCCAGCACCAGCGGCTCCGATGCGTACGGCGCGCTGATGAGCACGGACGAAACGTATTGACTGCTCACCTTGGCTGCCAGTCGCACTACGCCACCACGCAGTCCCGTGCCGCGAATGGACAATGGCGGGCACCCCTCAGTCTCCAGATACGTCACGTCGCAGCCGTTGCCACGCAGCGCCTCCACCAAAGGTGCAATGGGTCGCTCCTTCATGCGGTAGTTGCCCGTGACCACCACTGCACCATCGTTCGCACTGGGGACGAGCGTCATAGCACTCGTGAGGAAGCGTGCGGCCGTGCCGGCGTTACTAAGATAGATCTCTTCTCCATCCGCCAGCGTCGCGAACTTGCCGCCCGTTCCTTCAACTACCAACACAGAGCCGTTCTTCTCCCAGGAGAATTTGGCGCCCACCTTCAGCAGCGCGTTCATCATCACCTGTGTGTCATCCGAGTGCAGCAGCCCCGAGATACGGCAGGGACCTTGGCCCAGCGCCGCCATGAGCAACACACGGTTCGAGATGGACTTGGAGCCAGGCACGCGGATGACGCCCTTGGCTGCCGGGCCAGGCACCATGCGCACCTGCTTCTCCAGCACCAACTCAATCTGACGATCCTGTACTGCACGCGCGTACGGGTTGGCCAGTACCTTTCCAATCTGCTGCAACAGCACGATCTTCTTGACGCCCTGACTGTTCTTCTTGTCCACTTCCATCTTCACCAGCACATCGCGTGTGGACACGTGCTCCGGCACACGCACGGGCAGTCCGTAGGCAGCCAAACAGCGACGCAGGCGTCCCACCGTCTCAGAGGAGCACACACCCATACCTCGCGCGATCTCCGCCTCCTTGAGACAACCCATACTCACACATTCGCCATGCAGGTACTCGGGCTGCAGCAGCGCCTCGATGCCGTGGCCCACGCTGTGGCCAAAGTTGAGGATAGCGCGCAGTCCCATCTCCTTCGTGTCCTGCGTCACCACCGTGGCCTTCACTTGCACGGTACGCGCTACAACCGTGTGCACCACAGCCATGTCTGAGAGTGCTAGCAGTTTCTCAGCCGACGTCTCCAGCAGCTCGAACAGCTCCGCGTCGAAGATGGCGCCAGACTTCACCACCTCACCCATACCGTTCACCAGTTCGCGCTTGGGCAGCGTCCGCAGCACATCCAGGTCGATGTACACGCGCTGCGGCATGTGGAAAGCGCCTAGTAGGTTCTTGCCGGCCTCCACATCAATGCCCGTCTTGCCGCCAATGCTCGAGTCCACGCAGGCCAAGAGAGACGTGGGGATCTGCACGAACGGAACGCCGCGCATATAGGTAGAGGCCACATAGCCCGCCAGATCACCCACCACGCCGCCGCCCACGGCGATTACGCACGTGTCGCGGTGGCAGCGGTTGGGAAAGAACACCTCGTCTTCGATCTTGGCCTTCATCTCGCGGCATTTGGCCGCCTCACCAGCCGGAACAGCGTGCAGAAGGACGCGACGCGCAGGGTTGCCCTGGGCTTCCAGCAGCGCCGCCAGCTGCACGCGCAGCGGCTCGGCGTACAGCGGCCCCACATTGGCGTCCGTCAAGATCACAAAGGTGGCGGTGGTGGGCAGACGTTGCAGCAGATCCTCGGCCACAAAGCGCGACGACAGAAGCGCCGAGCCCAGCACAATGTCGTACGAGCCGCACGGGATCACCTGGCGCGTCGGGGGCGCGGCCACAGGCGCAGACATGGCGAGAGGAGAGGAAGCGATGAGCTCACGCTTGACCGCAGCTTTGGCTTCGGAAATGCGGGAGTGGGGCTCTGGGCCATGGATGGTGGTGATGCAGTACCGTGGTGGGAGAAATAGTCCTCCCGGAGGGTGAGGACGAAATTGTACCTCATGGGGAGGTGGGAAGCGAGGTTTCATTCGCGGAAAAACGGGGACACAGGGCAGGATTGGTGCAAAAGAAGGGGATCGTGGGCCTGGGGTGGTATTGCTTACAGTGCGGTACGCGGCGTGTTTGCGTCATGACGTCGTGGTGGAGCGCTCCACAAAGTCTTTGTGGGACACCATGTGGAGCGCGACACAATTGAGATAGCAGCTCCCTCATCGACGCATTGGGGGGCGAAAATGAACACGGCGGCTGGAGACAACCGTCACGACGGCGGTAATGGCGTCGACAGCAGCGCACCCCGCAAGAAACAGCGGGCACTGGGTTCTTCTCCTTCTGCTGCGTATCTTGATGGTGAGGATTCCTCCCCCGTTATTGCCACACCGGCGTCAGCAGAAGCACCGACAAACGGCAACACGGTGGAGCCGACGGCCGTACCACACGAAGGTGCGGCGCTGGAGCAGCGCCTATTTGAGTCCTGGGACGAGTTCGACCGCTTCATGGACGAATACGGGCGCCGCACCTTCCAGTTGTTCCGCAAGCGTACCTCCACATCCGTCAAGCTACGTAATCGCCGCATGCTGGCCCACGCCGAGAGCATGAGACACAAGAAGACGGGCGGCGACGAGCTGGTGGAGCCACCGCGTCTCTTCCCAGAGCACTACGGCCACTACTCACTCACACTCGTGTGTACGCACAACGGCGCCTTCGTATCTCGCGGCACCGGAAAACGCTCGCGTCAGGCCGTGCGCGCGAAAGACTGCTATGCGCAGGTGAACGCCTGCCTCAAGCTCACTGACCCGCGCTGCAACCGCTACCACGTGTGCATCACACGTGCACTGCTGACACACAGCCACCCGCTGGATCGGGAAACCTTCCAGCAGTACAGCAACACGCGCCTCAACCTATCGGAGTCGCTACTGGAGTGCGTGGAACTCATGCGCAAAGCGGCCGTCAAGCCCCGAGACGTGCGCACATACATTATGGCGCATTCCAACTGCTCTCCCACTATCAAAGACGTACGCAACCTTCTCAACCGACTGCGCAGCCGGGAAGAGAATGCAGAGCAGCAGCAAGAACAACAGGAGCAACAGGAGAAGACTCCCGTGGCGCTGCTCCATCCAGAAGCGACGTCTGTGCAGCAGGACACCCCGGCACCAGACGGTCCTTGTCAATCCAGTGCCACCCAGACGCAGTCCACGACTCCATCCTTGCCTGTGGAGCCGACGATGCAGTTCCAACTGGCTCACGACATGGGCAAGCGCGTGGCCAATCTGCTGGCTGGAGCGTCCGCCGCCGAGTTCCCTCATGCCCTCCGCGTGCTGGAACTGGCCGAGAACATCGTGCGTGGACAGCAGACGAGCTCACGGCAAGTTAAGTCGACTGCGATACCCAGTGTTGAGGCGTTCCCGGTAAAGCCAGCGTCAACCTCAAGCCAGACACAAGTGAAAAGTGCCTCGTCACGGCTGGAGACGCTTGAGGACGTCGGAGAAGAGTCACAATAGTCCAGTCTGGAATGGAGGAAGAGAAGCCGCGAGCCCCCGGGCTGGGGAATCCAATGGGTAATACACTATGGTACGGCTCGTGCGTTCGAGTGTTGGGTAGAGATCAGTGGGGAGTGACTGGAGGTGGCAGATTGGCGGGTCGTTCTTGGAAATGGAGAGTGATTCTGTGGAGAAGGTAGAAGGTACACCGGATCAAGGGGCACAAGCACGACACAAAAGGCAATGAGCCGCTCAGTACTCGCTCAGGCCGATGCTGCAACTCTACAAGGCGACATGGGCGCAGGCACTGTACTAGCTTGACGTGCCTAGCAGCCGGCACTGACACCATTTGGAGCTCCAGTATGCAGGCTTTGGAGCACCTTTTCCTTGGTATCACCCTCAACACGACTCAAACGGACACTTGCAGCAATCTACGCGGGCGAGATGTGATGGCAGGTATGGTGGACTACTTAATGCTGCGCTTGTGGGGCTTGGTCGCAGGTATCAGAGGCTGCCAAGTGTGTCCTGGAACTTCAGCTTGAAGCGCTTGGCATTGATGGAACTGCCGCTCAGAGCCCAAAGCAGCCGTTCTGATATGCAAGCGCGTGACTAGTACGCTGCCGACCAAGAGTATCCTCCTGGTGTATGCACTGGATCCCAGTGGCATCGCTTAGCACCTTCACCGCAGCGATTGGTGCTCATAATGGCCATTTGCAGTCGTTGGTGAGCCTTCTCAATGACAGAAAGACGAGCCTTTCGCGCTGGAAAGGCAGATTATAGGCACGCCACGCCAGCTACTACGTAGTACAGCTCAACGCTAGCACGAGCGTCGCTGCAGTAAACGCAATGGCCTGGCTGGATCAAACGCACGAGTCTGGTGGGCGTGCGCATGCCTCAAAAAGGCGAATTCTTAGCTATCGTCGGCGACGAGAGGGGCGATTTGAGCCCCAATCTAGGCTGAAACCCCTTCTTCATGACCTCCGTAGCCCTGCAGCGCGTCGGGTTGGGCCTTTCATCGCGGCTAAAGGCTGTCAGCGATGAAATTGGGAAGTAGAACCCTCACTGTGCCCTCAACGCCTGCCAGTTTGACTTCGGGGGAGAGAGATCTAGTGTGCTGAGAGCCCTTGCTGCGGTGGGAATTCGGCTGGAGATGACGCCGAGCACGATGCCAAGATACCACTTGCAAGATGTAGAGCTACTGTAGACCAACTCCCGCCTCACATACCTTCTTTCCAAGCGCAGAGTTTCGTCAATCGCCAATGGTTTGCACTCCAGACTTCTCAGAGTAACAACCCGCAGAGGCTTTCTGGGGCGATCATGGACAAATGCAACCTCCAGAATTCGTCTAATGAGCTCGAAGGCCGACGCTAGTTGTCATCTCTATTGTCACTACACACGATACAAATCCAGATGCGGCTCGCACTCGCCTAGAGCGCCTTTGTGAGTTGTAGAGCCGGAGATCACTTCGATATACAAACCTCGGCATGGCTCACGTGGGCTCTGAGAGATTGATTGGACGTTGTAGTCACGGCCGTACAAGCGACCTAGAGCAGGAGATGCCAGTCGTTGCTCACTGCTGGACACGACAAGAGTTGGGTGACAAGGTGCAGCGATACGTACCACAAGAGAACTGGCAGATCGTTGTGCCTCGCTCGGGGACAAACGGTCCGGGCAGCAACCTCCCCCCAAGCGAATCACCAGTGCTTTGTTATCCCCTCCAGCTTCACCCACCCTTCCTTTTCCATCTCCAGTACAGTCACAATATCTACAGCAGTCGAAACTGACACGTTGCATCTTGCAGAGCCTCGGATGTAGAGTGCTTTGAGTTCTTTTTGCATGCGCAGGGGCTTGGAGGACACATTCGAGGATAATCTGAGCGCCAGCAAGGTTAAATACGCAGGGTGGCGGCGAAAAGCACAACGGGAAGGTGCTTTCCACATGCAGTGGCTGTGCGTATGCTCCTCTTTGCGTAGTGCTGTTTTCGTGGGAGCGTTTCGGGCATTTCCACTCCTCTGCGCTGCAGTTCCTGGCCGACGGGTGGCCGCTTTGCCGCGCGGATCTACCGCTTCCCCGCTCCAGCTCGAGACAAAAACGCTCTCTAGAGCGTTGAGGTGGCAAGAAACCCGCAGCTGTCACCCGTGGCCTGGTGCCTCAACTTGCACCTACGAAGGCATCCCGCGACAAGAGAGATGGCTACATGAGATCGCGTCGAGCAGCGAGATGGCTACAGTTAGGGTGTCTACATGGATCTGTCGATACCGGTATGCTATATCACAGTGGAAGTATGCGGATGCATGGGTAAATGCAGTTTTCCGCCACAGCCTCGATATATCGATGCGCTACCGCCAGTACCAAGCGGCTGGTCCACGGCGTTTAGCATGGAAAGCAGACGCATACAGAGAGCAAGACGTTTTCACGAACATGCTCACAGTTCGTTTCTAGACTTTTCGCTCTTGTTCTGCTTCTGGAAGCACCCCATAGTAAGAGCAAGAGGAAATCGGCGGCGACACGTGATGACGCGGCCGTTGGCGTTGCAGGATGCCATGCGCGTGCGTGACGCCATCCAAGGCCTCTGGCATGGGCGCACGCCAAAGGAAGAGAGCGCCAGCGCAAAGGAGTCAGTTGGGCTCGGCGGCGCATGCTCTCCGTCGTTCCGCGTGGCGGCGATAGGGGAGCAGCGCAGAGGGAGGAAGCAGGCGATGTCGGCCGTCGTTCGGCCTTCCTGGATTGCTCTGCTCTCCTTGGCAGCCACCACACGTCTATGGGAAGTGCCTTGGCTTGGCTCGAGTTCGTAGGCGCGCTTGTGCTCAGCAGACGCGCTTGCAGCCAGATCTGGGCCCGCAGTTGCTATCGGCCCAGCACAACAGGCCAACGCCACATACTGAAGGAATGAGAGACAAAATCTCGGGAGATTCGCGGTTTAGTTTGGCGCAGTGCAAGTCGTGCTGGGCCTGTAGTCAGCGCCAAAGTGCCCGTTGAAGCGAGGGGTAGGGCGTGCTCAGCTCGGCAACTCCCAAGAGCGATGGCCTCGGCCAGCGCCAGACTGCGAGGAAGGCTGCAGTGCTGGCGCTCTGGAGCTGAAGCTCTGGCGCTGAAAGCCCTGAGCAAGGAGCCGCGAGCTGCCGCCCGGAGCGAACCGCCCTCCATGTCAGCAGCGTCGGGCTTGAATGGAAAGGGTGCTTGCACAACCGTATCCGGGATTTTTCGCAGTTCCCACTCTGGAGAGAGATGTGAGACCTGGGCTTGCTGCTCTGCGCTTGCAGGAAAGCGAGTGAACGGGCGAGCGAGCGAGCGAGCAAGCGAGCAGTTTGGCCTGGCCGGCTGATTCAGCATGATGGCGTCCTGTGTCGCAGTGCCTTGGACTGCTGCTGCTGACGCCGAGAGCGGCGGTGGGTTTGTTTGGCGCGAGCTCCTTGCGAGCCTCTCACACATGGATGTACCAAATATCCGCTGACAATGAAGTATGACAAGTGAACAACGTGTATGAAGCACATTTCCAGAGAAGTGAGGCGCCAACGCAGCGAGCTTGTATCAGGTGTGGCAGATATAGCGCGTGTGCAAGTCAGCAAGGTTGGGAGGGCCACGTGCATACGTTTGCCTACACACTTGTGCGCGTTCCAGAGATGGTTTGTATACCTCTTCTGGGAAAGCTATACGCCCTACGCGCTCCACTTGCACCCACTTGCGCTTACTATGCCTTCCCCGCCAACTTACCGCGCGCGCTCGTCGTCCGGATACCCGCCGTCTATCCGGCCGTGGCTGTCGCAGTCCCTCGCCCTAGCCCTGCCGTTGGCTCCCCGACCCCTTTCCCTCGCTTCTCCGCGCCCGACCCCTGCGGCGCCCATCCGCGTCGCTGACCCGCTCCCACAACCTCTGCCTCGGGCCCGAATGACTGCGATTCACTATGCGGGGCCGGACATATGCACGGCCTTGTATGGCCGCCCAGACCCGCGAGATAGAGCGGCGCCGGCCGCTTGGGTGCGACTGTGGGTGGCCCGTGGCCTGCGGCCCAACCTGCGACTTGCGACTTGCGGCTGCATCTCGGCCAACTCACCCAGCCCGACCCCGGCTCGGGAACAAAAAAAGAAACGGGCTTGGGTCTGGCCTGCTGGCTGGCTGTACCGTGTTGAAGCGAGCCCAACCAGGGCCCAGCACAGCACAGCACCGACGCAGGTGAAGCCGTCACACGCCCATTCCTGCATCTGCATCCTGTCTGCAGTGGCGTCTGTGCCTCGCTCTCTGCGCATATTGCCGCCCATCCACACAACCACTGCCAGTGCCGCACACGGCACAGCTCAGCTCCGGACATGGAGTACCCGGCCGCGGCCGCCTACCACTACCCGGCGCAGTTGGCGGCGGAGCCGTCGCCGCTGCGAGGGCCCAGCGTGTTCGCCAACGACCCGATGCTGGACGCTGGCGCGCAGCGCTACACCTGTACGGTTGCCTCTGCCTTGCGGTAGCTCTGGAGATGGCAGTGGCGTCTAACGCGCCGTGCGGCTCGCTGTGACTTGTCTTGGCTTGCTGCGGACAGATCTGTTCAACTTGGCGCACCAGCAGTACAACATGGGCTACTACCAGGAGGCACTGCGCCTGTGCGAGCAGCTCTACGAGTCGGACGCCTATCGCACAGACAACCTGTTGCTGCTAGGCGCGCTGCACTTCCAGCTCGGGAACTTCTCGGAGAGCATCTTCTACAACCAGCAGTGCATCCGCGTGGACCCCAACTTCGCCGAGGCCTATGGCAACCTGGGCAACGCGCTCAAGGAGATCGGTGACCTGCTGGGCGCCGTGCAATTCTATCTGCGCGCCATCAAACTGCACCCGCGCTTCAGCGACGCTTACAACAACCTGGCCAACTCGTACATGCTGTTGGGCCAGACGGCTGAGGCCGTGGAGACGTACAAGCTGGCGCTGGTGCTGGACCCCCAGCTCGTGGACGCGCACAGCAACCTGGGCAATCTCTACAAGGTGCAGGGTCGCTTCGAGGCCGCCAAGCAGTGCTACACAGAGGCTATCCGCGTCAAGCCGTCCTTCGCCATCGCCTGGAGTAATCTCGCTGGGCTCCTGAAAGAGGACGGTCAACTGACTGCTGCTATTGAGCACTACCAGGAGGCCATCCGCCTCGCACCAGACTTTGCCGACGCGTACAGCAACCTGGGCAACGCGCTCAAGGAAGCCGGACGCGTGGATGAAGCCATTGGCGCGTACAAGCAGGCGCTGCAGATCCGCCCAGAGTTCGCCATCGCGCACGGCAACCTGGCGAGCTGCTACTACGACGCGGGGCAATTGGAACTGGCCATCCAAACGTTCCGCCACGCCATCCAACTGGAGCCCAACTTCCCCGACGCGTACAACAACCTGGGCAATGCGCTACGCGAGTGTGGCCAGGTGGAGCAGGCTGTGACGTGTTACCGCACGGCGCTGCAGCTCAAGCCAGACCACCCGCACGCGTACAACAACCTGGGCAATGCGCTCAAGGACAAGGGCCTGGTGAAGGAGGCGCTGCACTGCTACACGACGGCGGCCCGCTTGCTGCCGCAGTTTGCCGCCGCACACAGCAACATTGGCTCGGTGCTCAAGGAGCAGGGCAAGCTGGATCAGGCGCTGGCCCACTACCAGCAGGCCATCACGATCGATCCGAACTTTGCCGACGCGTACAGCAACATGGGCAACGTGTTCAAGGACCTGTGTCGGCTGGAAGAAGCCATCCAGTGCTACTCGACGGCCATCCGCCTCAAGCCGCAGTTCCCGGACGCATACAGCAACTTGGCCAGCGCCTACAAGGACGGCGGCCGCATAGATGATGCCATCACGTGCTACCGCAAGGCACTGGCGCTGCGACCGCAGTTCCCAGACGCCTTTGCCAACTACTTCCACTCCATGATGTTCATCTGCGACTGGACGTCACGCGAGGCGGATACGCAGACGCTGCTGCGCTTCCTGGACGAGCAGCTACGCACCGACGGCGTGCTGCCTTCTGTTCAGCCCTTCCACGCTCTGGTGTACCCGCTGTCGCTGCAGTGCTTCCAGGACATTTCGCGTCGCTACGCCGAGCGCGCCAAGCTCAATGTGAGTCTGGTAGACCTGCCGCCCATGCGCTTCCGCAGCAAGCGCGCCTCGGAGCGGTTGCGTATCGGCTACGTGTCGTCGGACCTGGGCAACCACCCGCTGGCGCACCTCATGCAGAGCGTCTTTGGCATGCACGACGCCAACCGCTTCGAGGTCTTCTGCTACGCCACGTCGCCCGATGACGGCTCTGTGTGGCGTCAGCAGATCTCGCGTAGCGTGGAGCACTTCACGGACATCTGCTCGCTGTCCAATGCAGACGCAGCACGAGCCATCCACGCGGACGGTATCCACTTGCTGGTGAACCTGAACGGATACACCAAGGGCGCTCGCAACGAGATCTTTGCGCTGCAGCCGGCGCCCGTGCAAGTGAGCTACATGGGTTTCTGCGGGACGCTGGGCGCCGACTATATCCAGTACATGGTGGGAGACGCCACGGTGGTGCCACCAGAGCACCGACGCTTCTACACGGAGAAGCAGATCAGCATGCCACACTCGTACTTTGTGAACGACCACAAGCAGTCGGCGCGAGACGTGCTGGACACGGACAAGTGCCCCACGCGCGCCGACTACGGCGTGCCCGAAGACAAGTTCGTGTTCTGCAACTTCAACCAGGTCTACAAGATCGACCCCACCACCTTCACCACGTGGATGAACATCCTCAAACGCGTGCCCAACTCGGTGCTGTGGCTGCTGCGCTTCCCGCCCATTGCCGAGGCCAACATCCGCGCCGAAGCGAGAGCAAGAGGCATTAAGGACCAGACGCGACTGCACTTTACGGACGTGGCGCCCAAGGAAGAACACCTCAAGCGCGGATACCTGGCGGATCTCTTCCTGGACACACCCGAGTGCAATGCGCACACAACTGGCTGCGACATCCTCTGGGGTGGCACACCGCTGGTAACGATGGCCAAGGAGCGCATGGCCACTCGCGTGGCTTCCAGTCTGCTGCGGGCCGCCAACATGGAGGAGCTAGTCACCAACTCGCTGGAAGAGTACGAGGAGCTGGCGGTGGCACTGGCCAGCGACATGGACCGCTTGTGGGAGATCCGTCGCCGGCTGGAGGACGAGCGACTGCGCTGCCCGCTCTTCGACACGCAGCGCTGGGTGCGCAACCTCGAGACGGGGTTCTGTATGGCCTGGGACCGTTACGAGGCCGGCCAGGCGCCCGACCACATTGATGTGCCCGACATTCACGACCTGCAGAAGTCGCAGTCGCAGTCGGGCAAGCACACGGGGAACAGCGCTGTGGTGGCGGCGCACGAGCGACTGGAGACGTCGGGGGCGAGCCACGAGGCCCACAGCAGTGCGCTGCCCATGAGCGCCTTGCTGTCTTCGTCGTCGACCTCTACCCACGCCACGCGACCCTGAGCGAGACTGCCTGCGGTTGATGGAATGCATATGGGGGACAATGAGTTTATGGCGGCCGACGTGCCCGTCGACGCCGCTATCCCCACAACTTGCTAGCACACACAGCTAGCTAATACAGCGCTGACGCAGCGACCCACTTGAGTACTCGACGTCTGTGTTGGCCTGCTACCGCGATGCTTCCTCTTGTCTGTTTCTGGGCTTAGATGGCTGCGGTGTCGTGTTATCTAGCACCTTGGTGGGACTGGGATACCTGCAGGCTGAGCCTTATTCTCGCTGTGTGAAGACCAGCACGGCCATGCCGCCTACCAGCACGTACTTGAGCATCGGGTAGTCGTTCAACAGGATCGTGAGCATGCCGGCATACGGGACGGAGCTGTCGGTGGACACCAGAGGACACTGTCAGATACGAGAGCAGAAGGCAGATATACACCGGTAGGGGAACAGACGCAGACGTACGCGCGTGCGATGCCCACAATGTCCTCGCGCTCGAGCCACGACTGGCCGTGCGCGTACAATCCGCTGCAGTCCCACGGCAGATACAAGAGGATCGTGTGAGTTGCAGTGACACAGGCAATTTGGCACGTGGTGGCGGAGTGCTGAGCGCTCACCGATCGTCCACGTTGTTGTTGTCGCCCTTGGTCAGATACACTTGGTGCGCGTCTTCCGCTCTGAAGGACACGACACAAGCAGCAGCGTCAGACACGGACTGCAGACAATAAGAGATGCAATACGATAGGGAGCAGAGAGCCCACGCACCGCTCGTGCAGCTCCAGCACGCGGTGCACGATGGGGATGTCGCGGCCCTTGACCTTGTAGACCACAATGTCGCCAATCTCGAGGTGCGGCTTCTGCTCGCCACAGCAGAGCAGAGTTAACGTCCGCGGTCCAGATTCAGAAGGATATACACACAAACTCTGCTAGCCACACGGTGCGCACCGTGTTGTCCAGGTAGAGGATGTCGCCGCGCTGGAAGGCCGGTTCCATGCTGCCACTGAGCACCACCACGACGGGCGACTCGCTCTGCGTGTACACCATGAGCCCCTTCCAGATCATGAGCGCTGTGAGTACCACCATGGCCAGGTTGAGCGCCTGGTGCGCCAACTGCCGCTTGTTGCGCCACAGCCGCTTGACCTCCTCCGCCTGCTGCTTCAGCATTTCCATCGTCGCTTGTCCGTCACCTCCCCTTGAGCTTCAGCTCTTTGTCGTCGGATTCCAGCAGCTTAGTGCTCGATGAGGTGGCACGCTGCGATGGCCGTGCCACACTCAAGGTACAGTGTACCTTTGACGCGGTACCAGAACTTCGGCTGCAACTGGTTGAAACCATTCACCCACCTCTGGTTGGTTGGAAAGAAGCCGTCGCGACTGCATTTCCGCGAATCACAGCGCGTGCAGACGTCCGCCTAAGCTATTGAGGGCTGGCTGGCCAGCACCAGCACGTCGGAAGAGCTGCAGGACCTCTTGATCATGCTGCTGCCCCGAGGAGCTCCGCTGCTGCGCCGCACGCTGGCGAGCGCGCTGTGGCGGCCCTCACCTCTCGCTGCTGGCCAGTCTTCGGACACTGCTGCTGCCGTGGGTGCGGCGTCTTCTGGGACGCAGTGCCGCGGTTTGATCACCATCAAAAAGTTCACCAAGCCAGACGCGTCTCGACCGCGCAGCTCGGCCAAGCCGCAGCGCCGCGCACCCACCAATGCAAGCAAAGCCGTCGAAGAAGATGCAAAAAACAACGCAGATAAGCGTCCAACTGGCGTGCGCCTGGCCAAACGCATTGCCATGTCGGGACTGTGCTCGCGACGCGAAGCCGAGCGGTACATCCAGTCCTTTGACGTGACTGTGAACGGCAAACCCGTGACAGACGTGGCCACTACAGTGGACCCAGCACGTGACGTGGTAGCTGTGAACGGCCGCGTTCTCACCACGCCCAAGAAGGTCAAAGTGTGGATGGCTAACAAGCTCAAGGGGGTGCGTGACTCGCAACCACCAAGGACCCATCTCTACTTCTCGTCGCTGGACTGACATGCACGTGACTTGGACTGCGGGTTATTGCAGGAACTGGTGACTACGAGCGATCCGGACGGCCGCCCCACCATCTTCGACCGTCTGCGCTACATGGGGCTCACCCAGCACATGATGCCGGTGGTACGTGGCGTCAAGGTCGGATGACGGGGCCAAGGAGCCAAGGAGCTGGATCTGACGCTGAGTTTGTCTGCACGGTTGTGGACTCTAGGGTCGACTGGACTTCAATACGGAGGGGTTGCTGCTGTTCACGAACGACGGCGACTACGCGCGGGAGCTGGAGCACCCCAAGACGGAAGTGCCGCGTCTGTACCGTGCGCTGGTGCGTGGCAACGTGGCCGAGTCCAAGCTGATGGAACTCCAGCGCGGGCCGCTCGTAGACGGCGTCAAGTTCCGTCCTCTCCACGTGACGGTTGAGTCCACGGACAAGAAGGACTCGTGGCTGCAGGTCAAGGTGGCCGAGGGCAAAGTACGTTCCGACATGGCAAGGCTGCGAACTTTTGGCCGTCCGAAATCCAACCTAATGTCCACCTGTACGTCTTTTTGTGGCTCCACAGAACCGCGAGGTCCGAAAGGCTCTGGCACACGTCCGACTTGTGGTGAAGCAGCTCATCCGCGTGCAATATGGTCCCTACAGACTGGCCGATTTGCCTGCTGGTGCCGTGCTAGAGGTGCGGCCCAAGTCGCTGACGAAGAAGCCACGGCGCAAACCTCAAGCCGAGTCCAAGCGGTAGTTGCTGGTTGTTGGCTTCAGGGTTGTATCGCAGATCTGCGACCAAGATGGATGTCTGCACGAGAAAAGATGGTGCTGGTTCAATTAGAACTCGTTCTTCCCGCAACTACCCTTTTGTCTATCACTGTAGTGCTCTCTTGGTACGCTGGACATGCGTGGACTGGTGTTTGCTTGACCCCGAAAGGTATCTACTCTAAATACGTGCAACTCGCAACTACAGCTCGAAGGAGTCGTTCTCGCTGTGCTTGTCGCTGCTGATTGACGTCGCCGTGCGTCGATCCAAATCCGAGGGCGATTCAATGACGCTGTACCAGTCGCGGCCGTCCACGCTTTCACCCAAGCCGCCAGTGACTGTGGTGCCATTAGTAAGGACGCCGCTGGACTCCCTCTCGTTGGACGGACGTGTGAGGTCGTGGCTGATGAATGAAGCCACTTGCGAGTGCTGACGCTGCGTCGTCAAGGTCGAGCTGGTGGACGACGTGGACGAGAAGCGGTTCATGTCGAGACTACGAGACACTTGGCACTGCGAATAGCTAGACGAATCGCTCCGCAGCGTGTCGAGCGACATGATGGACGAGCTGACGGAGCCTTCCGCTACGCCGTACGAGTCTCGACTTGTGGGTCGCGATGCCTCCGACGAGTTGCGCACACTGAAGCCCAGAGAAGACGCGTTGGTGCCTCGCTGACTCGGACTGCCGCCCGGGAAGCCCAGGGTGCTCGGCGCTGAGAGCTCCGGGATCTGAGACGTCCGGCCTGTGAGTTCGAACTCGGCAGACGAACGCACGCTCAAGTCCAGCTTGGCACGCGTGCTGGCACTCAGTGGCAGATCTCGAGACGCGAAGCTGGAGCCGCTGGCCTTCCACGCAGCCATCTCGCGCACGGAGCGGATGCCCTGTCCGGTCTGATTCGGGGTCGTGAAGAGGAGCTCGGGCGCAGTGTCATCTACAGGCGGCGGCGTGGCCAGATCTGGCCCCAGTGCTTCTTGCTGGCGTCGGCGGTGCAGCACGAAGAGGAGACCCAGCACTACGATGGTGCCCAGTCCGCCCAGCATGATAAGAACCGCTGCTTTCGTGGTGGTGATTCCGTCAGAGGCGTTGGCAGTCGTATCGATGGGGTTGGAAGACGAGGACGAACTGCCACTGCTGCTACTGCTGCCACGCATGCTGCTGTGGGAATCGGTCATCGTCTCCTGGAAGCTATCGGCGGTCTCCTGTGTAACGGACGGCGTTAACGTCGACTCTGTTGCTTGTGCGGCCGCAGATGCGTCTTGAGGGTCAACAGCAGCGACTATCGCCTCCGTTTCGACTGGAGTCTCCTCTGCTGCAGCAACTTCCGTCGTCTCTGACTCCGTGGACACTGGAGCTTCAGTCCACGCATCTGTAGCCGCCGGTTCCTCCCATGTCTCCTCCACTGGAGCTGCTGACTCTAACGCCACGGGCTCGACCGACTCGGGAACCACCGCAGACTCTGCTGGCTGAGCTGCTTCAGCCTCGGCCGCAACTGGGTCCGTGGAAGCCTGCGAATCTGACACGGATTGGACTGCGCGCTCGGTCTGAGTCACCACAGGAGTTTCTGTAGGCAGCGGAGAGTCCTCTACCACAGCGGCTTCTGTAGGCACTGGAGAGTCGACGACACTAGTTCCAGGAGTCAGGGACGTATCAGAGGTGGTGCTCTCGTTGACCACTGTCAATGCATCGGCGTCCTGCGAGAGCACGAGCGAGTCGTGGCACACGGCCGCAGCCAAGAGTGCTGCGAGCAGCAGTCGTGGGCCACGAAGCCGCGCCATGTGGAGTCTGCTGGGCGTCTGTGGACTCGCGCTTTGAATTCCAGAGTGTGGTGCGACTGTGGGGAAGCGGAGACAATCGCAGGAAAGAAGCGTCGCGCGTGGCTGTTTGGCGCACTGGCTGTTGCCAGCCAAACGCCAGCTTCCTCACGCACCCATCGGTCGCCAAGAGCACTTCAAGACGAGCAGCAGACAGCCGCAGACAGCGGAAGGAGCCAGCAACGCGCCGCCACTTTGCCACATGAGCTCGTGGGCCTGCCAACCGGCGCTGGCCACATCATCACTCAGATTCTGGCCTCGGCGTCGTTCGGCGGAGAGTGTCTCAAACGGTGTCTACCAATGCGAGTCGAGACAATAGGAGCAGGGCAGAATGGAACCAGCTGATCAGATTGCCAGATTGAACCCGGGATACATACACTTCGACCACTCCACTTCTCATGCCGACGGGCGTCGCGGGCGGGAGTGCAATGCAGCGCAATGCAGCACAATGCAGTTGGACTCGCACCTCGCACCTCGCACTCGCTGTCGGGTTCGCCGAAGCCTGCAATCCACAAGTCGCACGCGAAACCGTCCCGACCCGAAACGACCCACGACTGCAGGCGCAATGTGACTCGCATCTCGCACTCACCTCAACTCAATGCGGCGGCGTGTGTTACAAGCCGCTCCTTCTGCTCGCTACGCCCAAGTCGCTCGTCTGCTCTCTCGCTCTGCCTTACAGCACCGTGTCCTCCGTGATGTTGGCGGGCGTGGCCGTCATGGGGATGGTCACCTGTTCGTGCTGGGCCAACTGCTGCTGCTGCGCCTGGTGCAGTAGCAATTGCTGTTGCTGTTGCTGCAAGAGCTGCTGCTGCTGCTTCTGCTGCTGCTGTTGGTCCTGTGGTCGCGCGGGGGGCTGCAGGTGCGGCGGGAAGTGCGGCGGGGGCAGCGCCTTCTTGACGGTGCCGCGCTTGCGGTCCAACGCTTGTTGCTCCGCCGTCTGCTTGAGGCGCCGGAAGGTACTGCGGATGCTCTTCTTGGTGTGGTCGTCGAAGCGCAGGCGGTCCAGCTCCGGCAGCAGCACCTTGAAGCACTCCAGGAGCTGCTCGTTGGACGCCGCTACCTCCGTTCTGGAGACAGCAGCCGCTTCAACATTGGCGAGGGGCATCGCAGGACTCTCCTCCATGGCAGCCGCAGACACCGCCGCGTCGTTCCGTGCGTGCAGCTCCTGCAGTCGCGGGGTGAGACCAACAGCACCACTGGTGGGCTGCTGCTGACTCGGACCCAGTGCCGCGGCCTTGACTACTTGTTGCTGGTGGGTAATCTTGGTTCCAGCCGACTTCTTCCCGGTGGTCTTCACGTCCTCGCTAGAATAGTCTGGCACCGTGAAGGCAAAGTCCGAGTCATTTGTGCCAGCGCAGTGAATCCCAACGTCCTCGTCCCGCGGACTCACGAACTCGTCGATAAGCAGCGGCCGCACCACGTCCAACGCCGACACTGTGTCGCAGATCTCTTGCTCAATGCCTTCTTCAACCGTTGCCATCGCCGCCGCCTCGAAACTGGTCGGCGAGGACCCCAGCAGCTCTGTAGCGCCCCAGCAGTGACGCAGCACGGTCTCTGGCAGCGCCTTCCAGCAGTAGCGCGTCCAGCGCATGGCTTGCAGCTGGCCCACGTGGAAGACATCCTGCAGCCCGGCCTCGTAGCGATCCAGCGCGTGGAACATGTGATAGCGACGGTAGCGACGCTTGAAGGCCGCCACGATCCCAGCGTCCAGCGGCTGGAGCGTCGGGATGGTCGCGCTGGCCGATCCAGCCGTCCCACTTGGCACAGTCGGTTCTGCTGTCTCCGCTGGCGTCTCCTGTGTGCTCTTCTCCAGCGAGTCGACCGCTGGAGCACCCGCAGCCGTGAGACTGCTGTCCGGCAGAGCGGCGCTGCTGTCTTCCACTCCAACGTCCTCCACACTGGTGACTGAAGTGGCAGTAGCAGGGGAAGAAGGCAGCATCTCCAGTCGCACGTTCGTGAGTTCGAGGCCCACCGTAATGTGCGACGGCGCGGGCGACACCAGCAAGAGCACCACGCGGTTCTCGTCCCTCATCTTGGTGTCCAGCGCCGCCACCCAGTCCTGGAACAGCACGGGGGTCATCCAAGCGCGCTGGTTGTTCTGGTAGTAAAAGTTGCCGGCATCCGCGTCCAACTCCTCGCGCAGTTGGGCACCGCTCGGCAGCTTGGCCGGACCAATGAACATGGGCTCCAGTCGCTCGCTGGCGTCCGCGTTCACACAGAGCGTGAGCGTGAGTCTCGGGCCACAATGCTCTCGTCTCGCGGCGGCGGTGGCGCGTCCACGACCGGAAGCGCCGGCAGGTTTCTCGGGCGGGAGCTCGTAGAAGAGTCCCGTCTCGCCCACGCAGAACACGTCGCGTGGCTCGTACATGCGCGCGATCTGCTGC
The DNA here is from genome assembly GCA_023338225.1 of Halophytophthora batemanensis. Classification (NCBI taxonomy): domain Eukaryota; phylum Oomycota; class Peronosporomycetes; order Peronosporales; family Peronosporaceae; genus Halophytophthora; species Halophytophthora batemanensis. Next base: position 22,606 of record JAADYK010000305.1, read on the forward strand.
AGCTGTGCGCGCGCAGCCTCCATGGCGGCCGGACTATTGTCTGCAGCACTGGACGAGGCCACATCCACGGCAGCGGCGCTGCCCAGGCGGATGTTGTGGCGCTTCTTGAAGCCGCCCAGCCAGCCGTTGGAGAAGGTCATGTTGGACGCCACGCTCATCTGCGCCGCCAGTGCGCGCGCCTGTGTCTTGATGATGTCGCCCGAGATCTTGAGGCCCCGCTGCCGCGCACAGAGCACCCAGTTGCACAGCGCCGTGTCCAGCTCCGGGTGCGTGACCATGCCCTTTCGACGCGCCGCCAGGTCGCGTGGCGACATGCTGGTGAGCTCGCCGGAGCGCGCCAGGATCTTGGAGATGGTGCTCTGGTGCGGCAGGTTGGCCAGCGAGAACTCCTTCTTGGCCCACTGACACAGCTCCTGCTGCGTCATCTTGACCTGCGCGAACTTGACGCACAGCCGCCGCTTCTGCGCGTTGGTCAGGTTGCCCATGGGCTGCGATGTGCGCTTCTTCTTGGCAACGGGCGCGCCCGGGGCCTCGCTCATGCCCGCCACCGTCTCGGGGTCTGCTGGCGTCGCCACCGCCGGAGCCGCCGCCATGGCCGCGGGCGCCGCCGTAGGCGTGGGTGCCTTACGCTTCATCATGGTCGAGAAGGCGCTTGGGGGGTTCGCGATGATAGTCACTATGATAGGCACTGGCTGGACGGCTTCTCTGGACCTGCCAAACTGACTCGCCCCCTCGCCCCACGCTCAGACCGCTGCGTGGGAAAACCTTTCCGCCAATGAGAGCGCGCGGAGAGACAAAGAGACGACACGATTGGCGGAGAGGGAGGGGTTTGAAATCAGTCCGACGAAGGATATTCGAAACAACCCTTTTGGCGAGAGCTTTTATTCAGCGCTTAGTGCTTAGCGAAGGGGCGAGCGCTCTGCTTTCAATTGCCCCGCCCTTCATAGAGGGCCTGGCCAATCCACTCGTCGCCCCAAAACATACAGAGTGAGGGGAGGAGGGCACCACGAGAGAAAACCTCGGGCCGTCGGAGACGCTCCTCTCTGGTGTATTTCCTCGGGCCTGGTGCTGTTCGGGCATTACGTTCGGCCGCCAAGCGTGCTGATAAAACGACTGGCGTCGGAAAGGGGAACAGTCTTGTTGAATATAGAGGAAGTTTGGCGAATATTGAGGCAGCTAGATCGGTTTCGCCCGGCGCGAACGCTCGGGGGCATGTCGAGGCGCACAACAGCAACTTGAAATTGACACATCGAGCAGTGGCTGCTTGAAAACAAAACGACGATACGCTGGATCTGCCTTGGACTCAAGCGCCTGTACGCTCGCGCCAGAGGTGCCAGTGGCTGTAGTGGATTCACAGTACGGAGTGTGCTTCCGGATCCGATGAGGCGCTCAACCACGCGATCAGTTTGCACTGCGGGCTGCACGGCCTACTGCACACGGACGCGGGTATGAAGGACAAGCAATGTTCTCAAACGGGGAGTTGTGAACATGGCGACCAGACGCCTCGATTTATTCCGAAGTTACCATGAGATGCCAAAGTACCGTCCTGGCCCTAGAAGTCATATCGCTTTTTTTGTTTCGGATCATGAGTTTGCTTACACGCAACGAACGAACGTGGAGTAGGCATCTCCGGACACCCGGACTCTAGGAGCCCGAGTGAGCAGGTGCTCCTTTTTCAGGTAGATGCTAAGCGCGACATCCACGTCACTTCATTTCACGTTGTGGTTGAGCGTTGGTCTGCAGTGAGAGGACGAGAAGACCTCCTCGCTGGTGATGCCACGGCTGAATCTCCCGTAGCACGAGCATGTCTTCGTCGCGTATTGCTATCCACGCTTGAGCCATAACTTTCCTTGATCCACCTAGGGCGAGCGGAAGACTCGCGGCCTTGAGCGGTCAGGATCCATGCCTCCCCTGCTCGCTGCTCGACCGACCGCTCCCACCACACCGGTCGATCTCCCATCTAAAGAAGAGCTTGGGAAACGAACGAGGGAGTGGAGCGAGGAGGTCTTGCCCCGAGCTTGAGTGTGCAGACTGAAGAATGGGTCGGTAGTAGTTCGCGAAACTGGGAAGGAATGGGCTAATCTTGGCGTTGAGGGTAGCGGAGCATGGATATTAAAAAGCGCTGGCACCTCGTGGGACAGGCAAGCGGTTTTCGTTGGCGAGCGTATACGACTTTTAAGCCCGCCCAGCAGTCCACATGGCACGAAAATAACGTGAAGAAACGCTGTGGAGCTCTTTGATTGGTTTTGATGTGCCTACCCTCACCGTTAAACTGTCTGGCCAATCGCTTTGCCGAATGGACAAGGAGGCTACCAC
>JAADYK010000306.1:0-24798 GCA_023338225.1 Halophytophthora batemanensis
GCGATTGCAAGCGGGGTGACGTCCTCGTCGTCTGGTTGACCCACATCTGCTCCTTTCTCCACAAGGACCGAGACCACGTCGAATCGTCCCGCGTGGGCCGCTAGCCACAACGCCGTCCTCCCTTTCGGTCCTGTGGTGTTGACTGCGGCACCGCCCTTCAATAGACAGCGCACAACCCTTGTGTGGCCAAGCGCTGCGGCGATCATCAGCGGCGTGTAGCCGTCCAAGCCAACCGTATCAATGGTGGCGCCAGCTGCGAGCAGGACTTGCACAGTGACCCAGTAACCCTTCTGTGTTGCACATCGTAAGGCGGTGACACCGCCGCGTCCGCTTCGATCAACGTCTGCATGCTCGTCGACCAGGAGTTGGACAACCTTAGCGTGACCTCTGTGTGCAGCCTCCACCAGAGCCGGCGAACTTCCCGGAACCACGGAATTGACGTCTACCCCCGACTTCACGAGTCCTTGCACCACGCTGTACTGGCCATGCCTCGCCGCGACTCGCAGTGCGCACGCTTTCGCCACCTTCTGCCAGGCTTTGTTGGAGTTTCGGTCGAGAAGGAGCTGGACCAGGGCGCTATGACCGTTGGAGGCGGCAATCGGCAGTAATCCCAAGCCGTCGTGATCCGCGTCGACCGCGGCACCGGCGTTGAGAAGCAACAGGACGACATCCAGATAACCTTGACGAAACGCGATAGCTAGCGCGGTCTCACCATTTGGTCCCTTTTCGTCGGCATTGATACCCTTTTCGAGAAGCAGATGGATGATGCTCGTGGATCCTCTTCTAGTAGCCACCATGATTGGCGTGAAACCTTCCTCATCTCGAGAATTCACGGCAATCCCGCTCTCCAGGAGGAAACGGGCCACATCAAACTCTCCCTGCCGGCATGCGACGAGCAATGGAGCGTCGCTGACCACTGATTGATGGCTCACACGCTCCCAGTCGTTGAGAAGAAGTTTCGCAGCATTGAAGTGTTTGGCTTTCACAGCAATCATGAGCGGTGTAAGTCCGTTGTTGTCGGCCAAATCTGTTCTTGCACCGCGTAGAATCAAAACCTGAAGAGCTTCCGTTTCACCACAATGGCACGCCACGTGCATCGCAGTTGCTCCGCCAAGGTCCCGCCTGTTGATTTCTGCACCGCAATCCAGCAAGAGGTGAAATAAGCCGATGCTTTGCTCCTTGATGGCCCACATAAGCGGTGTGGACCCATTGTAGTCTGTCATGTCTACAAATGTGCCTCGCTCCAAAAGGAGACGCGCTGCTTCGACGCGGTTGTAGCAGCACGCAATATGTAGAGCAGTAGCGCCATCAGCACCCCTCTTGTGCACGCTGACGCCCCAATCCAGAAGCACCCGTATTGAATCGAGTTGGCCCTCTTTCGTGGCCGCCATGAGCAAAGTACACCCGATTCTATCCGCCCGCTTCGGGTCTGCGCCGTACTGATGAAGAAAGAGCGCAACCTCTACTCGCCCGTCGCAACACGCCTGGAACAGCGCCGTTCCCCAACTCCCGGTCGCGTCCACGTTAGCGTTCCTTTCCAGAAGAAGCTGCATCACATCCAAATTCTGCGCCATAGCAGCAGCCATGAGCGCCGTGCGACCGTGATTGTCCACGCAATTGACATCCGCCCCAGCATCAAGCAGCAGACGCACTCTGTCGACTTCCCCACGTGAGGCAGCCACACACAGAGCCGTCCTGCGGTCCCAGAACTTGGCGTTGAGGTCAATCTTTAGTTGCGCCCGAGACTGCAGTAGGCGCCTGACATCGTCCGGATCGCCACGGTAGGTGGCACTCTCCATTGCCAAAGGCTTTCAGAGCTCACGAACGTCTTGTGCGCAAGGATGATAAAAACAAAACTGGGCGAGCAGCACATGAAGAAGGCCCACGCTGTAGGTGACAACGAGCGCCGCCCGATACTGGACCATCCTGGAAAGTGGATGCACGGTTTGGAGAGAGTGTACCTTACCACGACAAATTGTGGGTACTGGACACGGATTGTCGGGGTTTTGCAAGCAAGTGAAGCCATCAAGCGCTGCATACCCAACAGTCGGACAACGCTGGCGAAACGAATGAACACGGGTGGCAACCGCCGTGCAAGGGGGTATTAGAACAGTTCTGCTGTCGCGAGTGACGGCGTGGATAGCCCAAAGCGTCGGGCACAATAAAGTGCACGTGCCGCGTAGTCATGCACGCGGCGTCTGGCGCCTCTGCGAGCTCTGATGGATCTGTAGAGTGCCCAGCCCGGAGAATGCAGAACGACGACGGCGGCGAATACGTTCATGCGTTGCGGGTCTTTGAGCGTCGGTACGCGCGTCGTCGCAGGCGATTTATGATGCAGCGTGAGCTTGAAGATACATCAACAGCACGCCTGTTTGTTCTGAGCGACGACAAGCCTTGGGAGGTGTTCGGTTGTGCTAGTTCCACGCCTATCCAGCGGCGGAAGCTCGTTTTTGAAGCTTTTGCAGTGTTTCCGGTACTGCATGGTGTCTGTGCAAATGGCGATCGCACGTGCGTTCGCTCTCTTCTACCTGCAGCACGTGAATACGAAGTGGAGCGCGTGTGCGTGTTGGCTCGTGATGCATGTGGGCGTGTCGCGCTTCACCATGCGGTCGTGGGTGAGCGCATCAACATCACCAAGCGGCTACTACGGCGAGGAGATGCCAAACTGCAGGCTCTTGTGCGAGACAATTCTCAGCGTACGCCGCTGCATTATGCGCTGCAAAAGATGGAGCTCTTGGCACGCGCTTGGTGCAGACGTAACAAAGGCACGAAGACGCAGCGAAAGTTTCCAGCCCTGGTTACAGCGGAGATGCGAATCGGATGTAGGCGGTATCGGCGTTTGTGGGAGCTGGCGGACCGAATGCTGTGCCTTATCAATCGTGAGGCACTGCAAAGTAATTCTTCTGCAGGCGGCGAGGGTGGAGAGAGCATTGAAGAGGCTGATGTAAGGTGTCGAGGCGACGTGTGGGATGCCTGCCGTTCGGGCGATCTAGAGCGGCTGGAAACGCTCTTCCGGATCTACGGTCCCACCTCGCCAGGCTACGAGCTGCAGAGCTTGAAGCGCACGCTATTGCATGAAGCGTGCGAAGCCCAGCAGGCACACGTCGTCGACTTCTTGCTGTCGAGTCGGGAGATCTCGGTGCTGGCCCGAGATTCGTCAGGATGCACGGCGCTGCACTGTGCCGCTCGTCGAGGATTCCTCGACATTTGCCAGCTATTGCTCGCTGAAGAGCGTGGGTCAGGCGGAAAGAACACAAGTCGGCTCGATGTGCAAGACGAAGAGATGGAAGCTCTCGCACTTTGCCAAGATTTGCGCGGACGAACAGCTCTCCATTGGTGTTTGCTAGCCAATACCCCGCCGGCAATAAGGTCCAGCGTTGCAATTTTCCTTGCTGAGGTGTGCCCTTCATCCCTTCATGTGCCTGACGACGACGGAGTGGCACCATTACACCTTGCCATTGAGCGGAGGGATTTAGAACTGGTGCAGCGATTCATATATCTTGGTGCTAGCGTAGATGCTGCCTCCGGAAGCGATTCCCTTCAAGCCGACAGAACTGATTCCGAGGAGAAAAAAGCGTCGTGGGCGCCGTGTGGACAAGTTTTCCAGCGTCGGCGGCGACCTTGTCGTGGGATGGAAGTGAGGAATACTCCAAACGAGCTGGCGAGTGGTCCAGGTAACGCCGTGCCACCTAGGAAAGGCGTCTTCAAGTGGAACGATATCCGACATCCCGTTGAGACACTGTGGTACTGGTCCCAACAGCCGAATATCGCCCGAGCACGTTCTGCAAAGTGCTCTACTCACGACGAGAAGTTGACCGATGCTATGGGCCAGGAGCGAAACACGGCAAACGACGACAAAGGCGAAGAACTGGGGTGCGAAAAGTATGGCGGCGTCTGTGATCAGTGCAGACCGCAACGTCCTCTCGTCGGAAGGTCAAGTTGCTCTCCGCGATACAAGCACGGGGTCCAGACCGTGTTGCCACCGCTTGTCCTTGCGCTACGCATGTGCAGACTGAGGGATAATGTGTCTTCAGTTGCATCGCGCCGCGAGGCGATTGTACATTTCTTGCTGGAAAGTGGCGCAAACCCAGATGGCATGGACAATGACAGCTACGACGAAAGTGGCCCAAGGCACAAATCTTTACGTCGCGCTTCGCCGCTGGCGGAGTCGCTCCAAGCCTCTGTTCACTGTCCACAGCTGCTTCCAACGCTCTTGGTGTATGGTGCGAAGCGAATCACCGTTGAAGAACTCGATTGGTCCATCTCCAGTATAGCCTCAAGGGATAAGGACTCGATGGAGGCTGCGCTGACACGTCTGCTTGAGCTAGAGCACCTCGTGAAAGACCGATTGTGCGTGCTGATACTTTTCCATCTAAAATACTTCCGCGCGTTGCTCACGCTGGTCGAGAAGCTGGAAACGATGAACGACACGGCAGAGGATCTGAGAACGAGCCCTACTGCTTGCAACGCCAGTGATAAATGTGAGCACACTCGCTTATCACCATGGAAGGTGATCCGAGAGTGCTTAGCATCTCGTTATTACCAAAGTATGTGTGGAGTGGGAAGAGGTGGCATGCATCTCGAGACGGAGCACTTGATCTTTCTATCTTCAGTGGCTGAACAAGGTCGTGGTCGTGGCTGCGACAGTATTCGGGAGCTTTTCGAGTATTGCGTATCGGAGTTCCTCTGTCAATCAGCGTTGCCATTTTCTTTCACTCGTGCATACCGACTGACGTCCGAGCAGGAGATTGAGGAACATGAGCAAGTGCTTCTGCACTGCATTCGCCAGCTACTTGTGTGCATGACAGATGCTGGGCTAAAAAATGCCAGTGACAAGACAGCGACCTCGGCTAAACTGCGAGCTTGGCTGGGATACACCATGCACCTGGGCTGTTTCCAGATCGCGTTGGTGCTTTTGGAGACACTGGTACGGCGAAATCACGCACACGTGTCCTTGGATGCAGTACTTGACCACTACGCGACCGCGAAAGCCATTCGGACGCACCGCGAGGACCAACAACTCCGCTTTCACCGAGAATTCCTCAGCGTGTGCACCGAAAAGCTGTTGTTCCCCAGTCTTACCAGGCTTGAACTAAGGGATTTGCCACCACCACCAAGCGTAGAGGTATCGATGCGGTCATTTGTTCACTTATGTGCGTACGATTTACCCTTTGCAGTAGTCGCTCGCTGTCTTCACCTCGTGTTCCATAGCTTTCCAAAGGCTGGTGTGTCTAGCAATTGTGCTCAAGTCGAGCTCATGCATTCCTTTCGAGTAGAAGGCCGAACTGTTTGTGACTGGGTTGTAATCCACGGACGCTTGGATATCATCGAGCTTCTTCTCGCTCACCTCCCCGAAGGGCCAGAACGTACGCGGTGTTGGCGCTGTCTTGTCATTGCTGCAGCGGTTGCTTGCACTGACGGAAGCTCGTCGCGAACAACACTACTGAAGGCAGCCTTTGCGTTATATTCGCGAATCATCGCAAAATACCTCAGCGATAGTGAGCAAAAGGCGTTGGCGGTCGATTTGATGCTCAAGGTCGCCATTCCACTTGACTCGGTTGCACTCGTCCACCTCGTGATTGACCATTTAATGCTCAAAACCAGTCCAGTTGAATACGCTGACAGTGTTCAAAACGCAGTTGAAGAGCTGGAAGTCCCCGGCGTTGTGTACGTGATAGCTCGATGGAATGCCACGAAGATGGCTGCTTTCTGGTTGGAATGTTCGTGGTCTTGTGACGAATCTGGTGGTACTTCGAGCTGGAGGCTAAAGCTCTTGGAGCACTTGCAGCGCCAGCACACGGCGGATAACTGCACACCGCTCGAGTTGAGTCGCTTGCTTGGCCACAACCAACTCCACCACAAGTTTCTTTGCTTCATCGAGGCACATATAGGCAAAGAGGTGGTTGATATGACAAGGAAGTGTCAAACAGCGAGCGAGAGCAGTTCAAGTGCAGGTATCTATGGTCTGAACAGCGACACTGGAGTACCGGCGGCACCCCCGTTCGGTCTCCTTCGACATATCATATACTTTAACGAAAACTCCTGTCAACCGCAGCGCGACACCAACATGGACCTCTGCCCCACTTTCAAACGTTCACTGACCCAAGACAGTGATGGACACCCACCCAGTGTCTCGACTCGATTTGAAAGCGCTTGTGCGCTCAACCAAGTCTCGCACTTGCGGGCTATGACGATGTTGAAGTCTCCACGAGCCAGTCCTAATGAACCGTTGAGTCGATTGATTCTCTCGTCGGTCACGCACGGCTCCATTGATGCACTCCGTTGGCTTCTGGCAATTTATCGAGACGTCATCAAGACCTTACCCAAGTCAGAGTCTGCACAGTGCTTGCAAGCTGCAGCTCGACACTCTAGCGACACGTACGCGAAGATGACGCTTCTGTTGCTGGAGAGCGGTCTTCATCCTGGGCGTCTGGCCGGGGATGGAGTGGACACCCCACTGTTGCATCGTGTAGCCTGCTTCTCCAATAGCAATCTGGCTCGCCGAGCGATGACAATGCTCTTGGCCCGCTCTGACTGCGATATCAACGCTTTGGACGCGTTTGGAACCCCTGCAGTGGCGTACGCTCTTGCGTTGGGATGCTTGGAGAACGCGTGTTTCTTAATAGCACGCCCGGAGTGCCGTCTGGAAGCCGAGTACGAAGGACAAGCGAGCTTCTACTACTCTTTGCACCTCGTACCATCTTTCGCAGCGCGTGCGGTAGTGCGAGAGCTGCTGGCGACGAAGCGGAGCCGCGCGTTTCTCCACTGTGAGGCGGACGGCACATCGTGCGGCTGCAAGGGATTCGAGATGGCAACCGGAAGCGAGCAGCATGGTGAACTAGCCACTGTGGTGCCACGAATCTGCGGGTTCTGCGGCCACGAGTTGTCGAGCCACTCGCTGTTACCGCTGCCGTCGTGGTTTAGAGACCAGTATGACACGTATTTGGGCGGCAGACGAGCGCCACAAGATTCTCAAACCCGGTCGCGTTCACACTCAGACACGGACTGCACCGCCAATGAAGACGAAGATGAAGAACACCAGTTTGGGAGTGAGGATGCAGCCGACGAATTTGCCTTGGAAGCTCGGTGTGGACGACTGGATGTCTCTTTGTTGTTTCGAATCGCTGCAATCCGGTACGACAATCTTCTCCAGGCGAATGAACTGCACTTGGCGACGCCACTCAACGAATTATCCGAGACGGAGGTACTAGATACTCAACGTGGCGAGGCGATAATATCTGAAGCGCACATTTCGGCTGATCAAAGGGATGACGGCGACTCCGTCAGCTACTGGCCCATGCTCCCGCGGAATACTCTTGTCAGCGCGGTTGGTCATTGTGTTGATGAGGAGAACCAAGCGTCGTCGTCCAATACTCTCTTCAAACCTCTTGACGGGTTTTCTACCCAGTTCAACGCTAGTGTTACCGCTACATGTCCGTGGTCACTGCGTGAAGAGCTCTCCATGGTCCACCCGCCTCTGTGCTCCTGTAACTCGACCGTCTTCGCGACAAGAGAGGCACAACTGATCCACGTTGTCGTCTGTCGATGGCTGCGCCACACTGCGAACTCTTACACCGGGGTGAAGCGAGATCCAATCCCGGAAGTGGATGAAGTACTCAACCATCAGCATCTCGATGCTGCTGAGCTCACAGACGACGTAGATCACGACTTGACGCCAGTGCAAGTTGCTTTTACTCACTGGCGCGGACAGGAAACAGCACCACAAGCCACGAATGAGGGCGAGGACGTCGCACAGGCGAAAGGCGCTGCAAACATCGATCTGTCGCCGGATTCACGCGGAGTCTTGCGAGCTGCCGTGGCCCATTGGAGGTATGCGCGTGGGTTCTCGGCCTTCCAGCGCTGGAAGAACTACCGCAGCAGCGCCGAAGTGGCACACCACCGCCTCGCGACGCGGCTGGAGAAGCTCGCGGCTGATATGCGGCACCAGCGATTCCTAACGCTCCAACTGCGCCAGCAGCAGCTGCACGATGCCATGCACAACCTCCGGCTGTTGTCCCCGTGAGCGTTAGCTGCGTCTTGTCCTACGTGCTACGCTTGTCTATTGTTGATATCGCCCTGTGCTTCGCCTAAGAACGGAGCGCAGAATCACACAAGAACACCCACGTGCCTCAAAGAAGTCGTTTATATAAAAAGCGCATGAACATTACCAGTACTGGTTGGCTCCCCCTTTGCGATCGGTGCCTTTCATCTCGACGCTCATCCGTCCGGAGAAGTGCTCGCGCTCCGCTTCACATGAAGAACCGGACGACACGGGGCGAGGCGCAGGGAAAGAAGGCAAAGCGCACTCGCGCCATCAGCGCAAAGCAGCGCTAAACGGCCTCTATCAAGTGGCTCCTGGGCCTCCGTCGGTGCTGCCGTCGCTAGTGTCGTCGCCGCTAGCCCCACGGACAGGACGAGGCTCACTTCATTTTCTTCATGTCCTTGGCAATTTCTTCCTGGAAGGCCTTGGTGAACTCCTTGATCTTGGGCGCGTTCTGCTCGAAGGTGGAGCGCAGCGTGTCGGCGCCCGTGGAAGCCATGGTCTTGGCGTCCTCCACGTGGTAGTGCGTCTTGAGCGCGAACCGCTGGAAGGCGCGCGAGTTGGACAGCGCCTTCACGGCCACGTCGTTGATCACGTACGACACCAGGCGCTGGAAGAAGGACATGGCGGCGAGGAGCGGAGGCGACTAGCTTGCGGAGCTTCTCGGGAGCACTGGCGGATCAAAGACTGACTGGAGCTCTTGGTTCTGGAAGCAATTGTCGGGTAACGCAAGGGGCGTGGGAAGAGGCGGGAGCAGGTAATTGGGCGACGTACAGAGAGTCAAATTCCAACGAGGTTTTGCGCAAAAGTTCACGTAATTTGCACCCGGGAGTGCGCCAGCAGTATGTCAGTACGTTTAGTGCTGGTGCGGAACGCACTGGCAGACAGCGCGTCTGCAATCCGGCGAGCGTGGCGCTCTGGTGCCAGCTGGTTGGATTTGGTGAGGAGGCACGCCATCCCATTCGCCCGTTCTCCGACTCGGCCCCCGTGGGCCGCTCCGAAGCTGTGGTTTTTGAGCGCCAACGTGCGCTGGCTGGACCCACGGAATCGCAGTGGCCAAGCAGCCCGCTGGCGCAACAAAGACGTGCTCTCGCCGCCCCCAAAGGGGTGTTTGGTGCCTTTAGCCTCCAAGTCCCTCCCATCCCGCATGCCTTTGGCCCCGATCCGAGCGCTGCGCATCAATTCCGGCAGGTCCAAAGCGTGGTTTTTGCCCTCACCACCAGCATCTGCGTCGTGCGGCCCCCGCCGCACGCTTTGGCCCGAGGCGGGGGAGAACAAGCCAAGCCGCCGCCGCCACCACACACAGACATACGCGCCGACACTCGTCCCCTCCGGAAAGATGATGCTCAAGAAGCTGACCTCGACCGTGGCCCCGCGCTGCTCGCAGGCCCTGCAGGGTGCGTTCCCCTCTCTCCCTCTCCTCTCCTCCATCCCTGCCTGCATGCGTGAGCTGGTGCTTGCCCGCGTCTCCCCGCGCCCCGGGACGCTCTGTGGCCGACACGGGCTGCAGGGGGAACGCGCGCGACGGCTTGAGGGGATCTGGATGCATGTCTCCGCTGGACCGGTCTGCTAACTGCGCTTGCTTGCTGTGCTTGTGCGTTGCTGTGTGCGTATCGGCGACGAGCAGCCCGTGGTGCCGGCGTGGCCGCCATGAGCACCAAGCCCGTGGACACGTACGAGTCCGTGGACCACTACTTCGAGAAGGACCGCATCAGCCCGGGCGACCCGTCCAAGCGTGCGTTCACGTACTTCGTGCTGGGCGGTGCCCGCGTGGCGTACGCGACGGCGGCGCGTCTGGCCGTGGTCAAGTTTGTGGGTAGCATGAGCGCGTCCGCCGACGTGCTGGCGCTGGCCACGGCTGAGTTCGACCTCTCGAGCATCGACGAGGGCGCCACCGTGACCGTCAAGTGGCGCGGTAAGCCTATCTTCATCAAGCACCGGACGGACAAGGAGATCGAGATCTCCAACGAGGTCAACGTCAACAACCTGCGCGACCCGGAGACGGACGCCGTGCGTGTGCAGAACCCCAAGTGGCTCGTGGTGCTGGGCGTGTGCACGCACCTGGGCTGCGTGCCCACCTCCAACGCCGGCGAGTACGGCGGCTGGTTCTGCCCGTGCCACGGCTCGCACTACGACCTGTCGGGCCGCATCCGCAAGGGCCCGGCGCCGCTCAACCTCGAGATCCCGCCCTACAAGTTCCTCTCGGACAGCAAGATCATGCTGGGTTAAGTCGACTCGTACTTGGCTGGCCGCGCGCGGCGACGCAGCTCGCCGCGGCTTCGTCTGGTGCTCGGCTTGACCGTGTTGGCGTCCGCTTGACCGGCTCGCGACGCGCTCGTGCTTGTGGTTTCGACGGGTTCGATCTGTCGGGCGCAGCAGGCGATAGCGAGAGTTGAGAGGAGGAGAGACAGGAAGGAGGGAGTGTTGAGGAACTAGGCGAGGCTGAAGCGAGAAGTGAATGGAACGAGACGCAGGAAGGAAGAAGGTCGCGCTGGCGCGTGTGCACGCCCTCGTGGCCGCGTTGGATGACTATAACACCCCCAAATACCACAAACAGAAGCAGCTAGTGCGCGCGAAAGCCAGCGACGCGGCCTGCGGGGCTTGTGGCCGGCGCTGGGGCTCTTGGCGAGCAGCCCCCGCGGCGCCAGCAGCCAGTGCTGCCTGCCTGCCTGCATTGCGGTCGTGGCGTCAGGACGAGGCACGCGTCTGGCCTCAGACGCACCTGAACCAGAAGAACTCGCCGAGAAGCCGTGTCCGCTCGCCACCCACATACAAACTCCCATATTGCGGACCTTCTTTCGGAAACGCTGGCCCCCGGTTTCGGTCCGAACGCGCCTTCCAAGGGCGAAGAAGCGCGGACAGGTCCAAGGCGCTGGTGGCCATTCCTCACCTTGCCGGCTCGAGCGCGCGGTCCACGACGACGCACACGCCTGCAGCCCAAGCGAGACACACGGAGATGACGGAGCAGCAGCCAGTCATGCGCGAGTTCGGGCGCGAGCTGCGTCGCACACGCACCATCCTCATCAAGATTGGCACGGAGATCGTGCACTCGTCTGAGGGGCTGCTGTCCATGGGCCAGATCGGCGCCATCGTGGAGCAGGTACGGCCACCGTTCTCCTTCCTGTCGCGCGCAGCTCTCCACCGTGCATACTGACACCCTGGAGATGTGGCTCTACGCCTGTGGTAGATCGCGTCGCTGCACATGCGCGGCCACAGCATCATCCTCGTGTCCAGCGGCTCGGTGTCCATTGGCAAGATGGTTCTCCACCGACAGTACTTGCTCTCAGGCTCCATGCAGTCGCATCTGGGCGGCCAAGTGATGAATGACGTGGAGTTCTATGAGAAGGCGAGCGCCGCTGCAGGCCAGAGTGGACTGCAGTCGCTCTACGAGATGCTCTTCGCGCAGTACCACCTGGCGTGTTCGCAGGTCCTGGCGTCGGACGCCGACTTCCGCGAGCCACAAGTGCGTGCCAATCTGCAGCGCACAGTGCAGACCCTACTAGACGTGGGTATTATCCCGGTCATCAACGAGAACGACGTCATCTCGCAGCGCACGACGCCGCTCTTGGACGACGGCAAGGTGGCCTGGGACAACGATTCGCTGGCTGCTCTCTTCGCCATGGAGATGCAAGTGGACCTCATGGTGCTAATCACGGATGTGGAAGGGATCTACACTGCCAAGCCTTCGGAGACCAAGGGGGTCGTGGGTCGGGAGCTGCTGTCACGCTTCCGTCGTGGCGACAAGCAGCTCATTGTTCCTGAGTCGCGTGTGGGTCGCATTGGCCAACTGGACAAGCTGCACTCGTGCATTCGCGCTGTGGACAGCGGAGCTGTGGGCGCTGCGGTGATCACAAAGGCGGGACCTGGTGATCTGCTGCGTATCCTCCAGGGGGAGTGTGTTGGCACTCTCTTTGTGTCGCTGGACGGTGAACCTATTGGGGACGACGAGGGCGAAGAGGCTCATATCGACCCCATGTACTCGGGCATCGCCAAGCGCGCCAAGAACCCCTTCAGCAAGCTCTAGCTGGAGTGCAACGGGAGGTACACACTAGTAGTTGGCTCTGAGGTGCTGAACATGCCCACTAGTGTCCTCACCTCAGCACGGTCCTTCGACCTGCTATCGCCACCACGGCTAACCACCCAACACATAGGCAAAATAATACAAGGAGGTTAGACGAACGATACTCCGAGATGAAGTACAGTTGGCATGATGCCGTACTTGGCCCTTTACGACGCTCGTGGAAAAGTTGCTGTGCCTCTTGCATTCTTCGTCCTCTTCAACCAGTTCAACTGAGCGGTCTCTAGTCTTCCGAGTCGCCTGTGCGTCTGGATAGCACTCAAACACACCAGGGAATGGTCTCTCCGTCTATAGGGCTACTACTATTCCTCAAGCCTAACAACACGAGCTTGGGGGCGTCGCTCTCTTTGCCGTCGGCTCAACAACCGCTGACGTGCTTTCCAGCCGAATCGAGGACGTAGCGGTTTGTCGTTGCTGTTTACTTTTGTCAGCGTTGTAAATGGCGACGACGAGGTCTTCAAACATCTTGCGCACATTCACGCACGTCTTGGCGGACGTGCGTTTCTCCAAGACGCCCAGCGTCTGCACCGCCGACTCGTGAAGCTCTGGAGACACGAAGCCCGGATGCTCCACCACCTCGGGCGATTCCAGGTCCACCTTGTTGCCCACGAGCATAATACAGCTTGTGAGTGTACTGCTCGGGTCGGCCGAGCGTTTGAGCTCCCTGAGCCAGTGCTCCTGTGCGTGGTCGAAGCTCGAGCGGTTGGTCACGTCGTAGACCAAGAGGGCACCCGCTGCCCGACGGTAGTGACTGCAATGAGTACACACAGCATAAGTATGGCATGTGCACAGCTTCACAGCAACAGGCAGCGCCACTTACGAGCTGGTGATGGCGCGATAGCGCTCTTGGCCGGCTGGACAAAGCGACCATGAGCATATGCACAACGTTAGCTCCCCAGGAGGGACAAAGACGCACGTTATAGTGATTCATTCCCCGCTCCGCCCGCTGGTTGTCCGGCGAAGGTATACGCTCACCTGTGTCCCAAATCTGCGCTTTGATGCGCTTGCCGTTCGGGTGCCGCACGATGGCCGTGCCAAACTCGACGCCGATGGTGGGCTTGCGCACGGCCGAGAAGGCTCGGGACACGCCCTTCTCGTCCACGGGCTTGTCCGACTCCAACGCCAGAAAGGTAGCCAGCAGGTTCGTCTTGCCTACGCCTGGGTCGCCCACCAGCACCACTGCACGCAGCATGACGTAAGAACACAAGGCAGCAGCACGAAACGGACAGCTGCGTCGTCAGCGTCGAAACCAGACCGCGCTTCGGGCAGCTCTCCTGCCGCTAAATCAGGCGAAGGGCTCGCTCCGCACCTTTGTACAGCTCGTCGTAGTGCTGGTCCATGCTGCAACGTGTCTAGCAGCGCACGCAGAAGTCTGCGGAGAGAACTGCAGCCCGTCGACGTTGCCAATGCGAGCACCTCTCCGAGATGCCATTCGGTCGGGGGCCGCGGCCTTTCTCGGGACAAACCGGCACACTGTACCGCTTCGAAGCGACGCCAATTGCGGGCAAGTGTACCACTTCAGTGGTACCTGGATCTTGGGATGAGGCGGCATCCCCGACTAAGTACGAGTTTCGTTTGTGGAGACCAGAGGCACCACTTCAAGGTCACACCAGTTGATGGGTGGGCAGCAGAAGCCGAGCCGAGAGAGAGAGAGGACGGCGTCGAGGCTGGCGGCCGACGCGGAGTCATCACTGTGGCGCGCGCATGACGGCCGCGTGTCTTGTCTAGCACTGCCTCCAGGCGCGCGCTTCTGCCGACGCCGGCCTCGAACTCGCGAGCTCCAGCAGAGCCCCCGCGGCGCGGATGACAAGCGCCACGCGTGGCACGATCGAGTTGACTGGCCGCGTGCGTGCGCTCGCGCGTGCCTTCGCTGCAGGCATCTCTCTCGCCACAAGAACGCTGGGCGCCGGCTCAACAAGTCGGCTGGGCAGAAGCCCCTTGGGAGCCAACCGCCTCGAAGGAGTGGCACCAGCGGAGTGGACGGAAGCGCCTGCTTTGGACAGCCAGCGTACCTGGCGTGTGCTTGCTCGCGGGAGTGCTCGAGCTCGGAGCTGGCGGTCCTGCACGCGCACTTGGCGTCGCCCGGCCGCCATTTCCACGGGCTCATGTGTTCATCGCTACTTTTATTTAACGTCTTCCCGGTTCTTCACCGTGGGCCGCTTAGCGACGGTACACCCCTCCGTGTTCTCGAAGCACCATACATGCACCAAGACATTCGTGCCATTTCGGGGAACTCGCGCACGTGCTCCCCGTGGCGTGCCAGCCAGTCGTCAGCAAGCCACGGCGGTTTCACAAGCTTTCTGAGCCCGAGACGCAGAGCCATGGAAGCCATCCAGCTGCTCCACGCCAGCGCCGATTGTCAGGCGGACTGCTCCTGCGTGCGCCTGGTTCCTTCTTCCGTTCGCCTCGTGACAGGCGGAAACGGCCTCTCCGAACGCAAACAGCCCAAGCAGAAGTGCATTGATGATCCCCAGTCGAGAGAGCTCCTCGGCCGGCAGCAAAGCGAGCGCAGGAAGCGGGCGCAGGAGGGGGCGGATCCTGGCGCAAACGGACCGCAAATGCGCGAGAAAGGCACGCGCATGAGGCAGAAGCTGCGGCTTGCGACGCCCCTGTCCGGAGGCGCTGCAAGAACACGCCACTCCAGCACCAGCCACGGCTCCAAACTTGGTCATCAAGCCCGGCGATCGGACTTTTCGGGGGATTACCTAACGCCGCCTTACCTTGAAGTTTTGCCGCCCCGGTTCTGGCTGTTACTTTCGCGACTTTCTAGTGATTGTTGGCCCCTCCACTGTTCCTTCCGGGCGCGAAAGTCCCCGTGAGGATCGTTTCCGGCCATTTTCCACGTCGAAAGAAACGCGAGCGCTCGAAGAATCGCCGCTAATGGAAAGGACTTGGGGTTGTATCCGGCATAGTTTACCCAAGATGCTTGCGGCCGAAAGCGCCAGGGAAATAGCAATCGACGCCTACGACCCTTCTCCCAGTTGCCAGCTCCGTCGCCTTGGCCGTCACTCCGAGCTCTCACATTGCAACAGGAGCAGTAGAGGGCACACCGCACACGCAGGCAGGCAGGCAGGCAAGCACCTAGAGCCCAAGCACCTGGAGCTCAAGCTCACAGGGAAGACCAATGCAGGGCGCCGGTGTCCCCAAGGGCGCCTCGATGCGGAGTCAAACGGACGGGAGAGGCCTCCCGAGCAGCGAGCAAGAGTCTCTGACGCTGCCGCCGCTGCAGCGCAGCACCAGCATTGACAGCCGACCAACGGCAGCGCACACGACCAGCAACTCGCCCAAGCCGCAGGCCAGCGGCCTACGCGCTCGCAGCAGCAGTCTGCACCAACCGCGTGGCTTGACCCACGGCCTGCAGATGGATCTCAAGAAAGCCGTGCAGTTTGAGAAGCAGGAGCTGCGCAAGATGGGGCTGCTAGCTGACCAGCCAGCGCTGACTGTCATCACAACGACAGCGACGCCAGCAGAGAGCGAGGAAGACACAGCGCTGAGCGAGTCTCCGCCCTACTGGCTGTACCGCCAGCGATACGTGCACAAGGCTGCGTCGTTCACGAGCAGTGGCCATCCACCGCCAATGCCGTGCTCGCCGCCTGTCCCGATCCCACAGCACCAGCGCCAAGCCATGCGGCGATACAGCGCAGCAGCCGGCTTAGGTCTCGACCACGCGGCCCACGGCGTGGATGCTGAACAGTTCGAGCACGTGAGCAAGTCGCAATGCGAGGCGCGACTCTGGGACGAGTTCTGGAACTTCAAACTGTCGCTCGAGGCGCGAGAGTCATTTGAAGCCACTAGCACCACCAAGGAAGGCATGCGTGCTCGTTCTGGGAGCTGTGGAGGCGCTCACGCACCGGCGCTCAGGTATAGAACGGCGTCATCGCAGGCGTCTACGGCTGACACGCTGGCGGAAGATGAAGATGACCTTCATGAGGACGACGGCACGACGCAGTCGGAAGAAGAGGAACATGTTCACCGCTACGGCGTGTTCGAGATGGACGATTTGTAGGCACGAGTGGCCGGAGAAGAAAACTGGTGGTGTAGACTGTAGATGTATTTGGCTGTGCTTGGGATCTACTGAGATTCAAGCGCGTATCTAGTGAAAGGATGAAGGAAGTGACTTAATGAAAGAGTGGAGCTGGCGAATCTGTCATCTGGTACGGTGTCGTGATTCAAGGTTTAGAGGTATTGGAATGCCACACCGCTGCTTTAGATCAGGAACGAACGGCACTAGCCGCCAGAGTCACGGGTCGAGATCTATTTCCATCGGTGGCGTGTTATCTCGAGACCTGCAAGCGTAAGAGCGTTGGGTCACTTGGTCTCCCATTGCTGCTGCAGGCTCACCGCTGGGTCGACAACCATGGTGTTTGAGTGTGGTGCGACGACGATCCCAGAGTTGGAAGTGGTCTGTGAGATGAGGAATAGCGACCTGGACGACCTGTTTGAGGACATGTTCACCTTCCGCAGTTCGAGTAGCGCCCCCGATACAAAAGACTTTGTCGACAGTCGCTGCGATGGAGATGATGAAGAGGCGGTAAGTGGAGACGAGATTTCCGGCTCCAATGTTGACCAAGACGACAATCGTGGCGGTAGTGTTTGCATCGATACTACAGAAGACCTGTCGGGCGAACTTGTGGCTACGAACGAACAAGACGAATCTCCAACGCCAGAACACGAAGTCTGCAGCTGTGATTTGGTGTGCAAGGCTGACAGTGCCTCAGAAGAGGACTCTCCGCGTTCTGGTACTCTTGAGGTGACCCAGAGACTTCCTTCGCTCACTCGGCCTGGAACTTGCAGTGAGCTTACCAGCCTTCGCGTTCGGAGCGCTGGTAGTCCGCGATTTTCTTCCGGGACATTATGCCATGCCAAAAGCGCCACGCTGCTTTACACACCAATACCTACAGGTCCTCGTGTGGTCGTCTTTGATGTGAGAGGAAGCAGATTCCAGTGCGAGGAGAACCTTATCGCTTCATTCCCGCATAAGCGGCTGCACCAAATTGTCTCGCGCAGATACAACACTGACAGTCTGACGGAAACTATCTCCATCGATTGCAACCCGCGGCACTTTGAAGCCATCCTGGACTGGTATCGCTCTGGTAATCTCGTGCGACCGTGCAGTGTCAACGAAGAAGCATTCGTGGCTGACGTGGCGTACTTCGACCTCCAAGATGAGATCGTCCAACCCAACAACCCGATCCGAAAGAGTAATAATCTAGCAGCCTCAATGCCTCTACAAGACTCCAAGACGCCTCTCAGTTGTTCTGACGGACGGCATTCTCGCCTGGTTGGGGATGGGAATGCGTTGTCAAGTATCAGTACGTCGCATTCCCCGTTGCCCGAGCTTGATATCACTGCTCGAATGAACTCAGGAGTCCGTCTACAGCAGCCGGATCAAGACGACAAAGATCTAGAGCCTTCAAGGAGAGATGATGAAGCTCAATTACGTTTCTTCCGACGCGAACGCCGACTGCTGCGAGCCAATAGTATCCCGCTGGTGTATGTGATTCGCGAGCATGAGAAACTCCTAGTGGAGAGCGTCAAAGGCTGCGGGAGACTCATGGTCCGTGTGTGCGATGTTACGGGCATGCAGACTGTGCATGTGGCCGAGGCTGTCCTGTACGACAGCCGCGCACGGTTCTACTTGGAGGGAGGACGTGCTCAGCTGGAGCACAACGCGCTTCTACCTGGGAACTACACGTACACGTTCTGGATGGACGAGAGCAGCGCCAACCAGGCCCGGATCAAAGGAGCAGACAAAGAGGCACTTGACGTCGAATTCAAACTCCTTTTCACGTTTCGATGCAGCGAGAAGCTGGAGGACGCCGTGGATACCAACCAGAAGTTCTCACAGCTACCCCAAACTGGTGGGAATGATCCAAATCCCGAGAAAACACCGCCAGTTCAGCGACGAACCAAGGCGTTCTCGCCCACGCTGTTCCTCCCTCCCGCCCAGCTGCAGCGTCATCCCGGATCCCAATCAGTCTGTGCTCATAGCTACGGGAAAGCCAGTGAAAGTGGCTCACCTCCTCCAAAGTTGCGGCTGTCGCCACTTTCCAAGCACAACCAGCACGCGGCCAACCTGTCGCACCCGTCTTCAATCCGCCACGCTGGAGCTGCCATTGCGAGGTCGCAGCTCCCACTCGCTAGACACGCAGAAGGCAAGATTACCATCTATCGCCCAGACAAGCTCAACTTGCTCTCAGTGAAAGACAGCCGCAATGCCAAGCAGATTGGGCAGTGGCCGGCGGTGAATATCCCCGGGAGCAGTACTATTCACCAGACAGTTCAAGCCGAGTGTCGACACCTCCAACCACGCGTGTTTCGATGAAGCCAGAGATCGATTAGAGGGTTCCAACGCAGAATTCCGTTGCGCAGAGCGACTCAAAGTTGTTGTGCAGCTCCGAAACAGCTTTCTCGTGCGATCATCTGCACCATCTCGAGCTGGCAGTCGTCCAGTCGACAGCTTTGCGCTCCAGCACACGTCGAATGCTTCGTGCTTCAGGTTGGAGAGTGCTTTTCTCGTCGAACCCTTGGACTTGACTCTAACGCGAGCACTTCGAACCCGAAAAACACCTGTGAGCTCCGGCCTGCTGCTCAAGCCGCCAATCCACTGCAAATGCCTGCACTCAAAGACGTTCCAGTGTCAGTCGTAGCTTCCATTGGCGGGGTGCATCGTAAATATGTCATTTTCTCATTGTGGATGCCAACGTCGAGCTGTCTCGCCCCCTCCAGTCGTCTAGCTCTTGAATCTCCGCTCCAACAGCACTTACGCCTTGGGAGTCGCGGCGTCTGCCGTCTTGAGCTTCGCTTGGTAGTCAGAGCGACCACGAGACACACAGTCCTGGAAGCGGCGCTTCAGCAGCTTGTCGTCTGGAGCCAACTGCATGGCGCTCCACATGGCACACGCAGACTCTTCGTACAGCCCGAGAGCCTCCAGACACTGGCCTTCACGGAAAAGCGCTTTGGCCCAGTCAGGACGCAGCTTCTTGGACACGCGCACGTCGTGCAGCGCCTGCTTGGCGTCACCAGCACCAAGATACGCAGCGCAGCGGTTACTGTACAGCACTGCGTCTGCCGGTAGCAGCTCGAGGGCCTTGGAGTACGACTCGACGGCCTTGGAGTAATCCTTGGCCAGATACGCGCGGTTGCCCTCGTTCTTGAGCTCCAGCGCTTCCTTCTCCTTCTCCGCGCTCACTTCCACAGCTTCGGGCACGACAATGTCCTCCTCCTTGACGATCTCAGCCAACTGCTTCTGCTTCTCCGCTTCCAGCTTCTCCTCGGTCGTTTGCGGCTCGGCAGAGGTGGCTTCCTGGCCCTTGGCCAGATCTCCCAGCTTGTTCTGTGCCGCTGCTTCGTAGAAAGCGTCCGACTTGACCTTCTCCTCTGCCATCAGCGCGTCCAAGTCAGCATTCTCAAAGCCTTCCGTGATCGGCTGCAGCAGCTGGACAATCTCGTGGTGACCCATGCCAGCAGCGAGTTGGAGCGGCGTAGCACCCACGTCCGAGCGCATGTTGGCCACCTTCTTAGTGTCCTCCGCACGCAGCGTCAGGAACTCTTGAACCAGCTCAGTAAAACCTGTTTCGGCTGCCATGTGGAGCGCCGTCAACCCACCAGCAAGCACAAGGTCCAGCTTGGCCCCAGCTTCCAGCAGCTCCTTGGCCACCACAGGCTTGTTCATCAGGCAAGCCAGCATGAGAGGAGACACCCCGCCCGAGTTGGTAACGTCCACCTTGGCACCCAGCTTGATCAGCTCCGCCACTGTCTTCTCGCGGTTCTCGCTCACGGCAAAGTGCAGGGCCGTGCCGTTCTTGGTGGTGGCTTCCAGCTGTGCCTTGTGCTCCACCAGCAGCTTCACCGTGCGGATGCTGCCGTTGGCCGCTGCTTCATGCAGCGCCGTGGTGCCGTTCGACTTTGCCGTGTTGGGGTCGGCAAAGTGTGCCAGAAGCAGCTTGACAGCCGAGAACTCATTCTCCTTGGCTGCGTACAGCAGTGGCGTGGCGCCTTCCTCGTCCACCTGCTCCACGCACTCGGGCGCACGGTCCAAGATGTAGTTAATCACCTTGCGACGGCCCTTGCTGGCTGCGAAGTGCAGTGCTGTGCGCTTGTGTGCGTCCTTGAAGTCCATGAGCGTTTCCTTCACGTCCGTCACGCCCATGACCTGCACGGACTCCACCGTCTTCTGCAACAGCTCCAGGTCGCCATCTACCGCCACAGCCGCAGCCATCGCACAAACACAATTCGCCACAATCCCGTCAGCAGCCAGTTGCACAGGTGCCAACGCACCCAGACTCGCCATCTTGGCGAGAACGCCGGTCTGGCAGACCCCAGCATTGCGACGCAACCAGCGACTTGCACGTACTCTCGGCGCTGGAAAGCAGGTCGCCCACCACCTTCTTCTGCTTCTGGTACTCGGACGCGCCCTTCTCCTTCTCCTGGGCCAGCTTCTCGGCCGTGCTCGCCGCCATACTCGCTTCTTGCTGCTTGCTCTCGCTCTGCTGCTCGCCGCGTGAGTTCCTGATTGCCAGTCAGCGCGGCTGGAAGAGATGGCTCAGGGCTGCTGGCTTCGGCTGGGTTCGCTTTGGGATCCCGGAAAGGTTGGTTTGGGCGTCCTGGAGGGTGCTTGGCGACGCCATTGGGAGATAATGCGCGGAACGTTCTGGAACGCCGAGTTCTGATTCGTTAAAAGGGTGGGACGAGTTAGTTTGGGCGCTTTCGAAGCGAAGGTTGGGGGGCTTGGCCACGATTGGCGCATATTGCGGGCAGGATCTTGAATCCCGCGCTGTGGTTCGCGGAGAAGGTCGGGTTCTGCCCTGTTGGGGGCCGAATTGGGGCTCCGATTGGATGAAAAGGGTGCTCGCTGCAATGATTGGAAAATCGAAGTGCAGCCAAGAGCTCGATCGTCCGACATGAATTGGCAGCGGGAGCTGCGCTGGATGCGCCGCCGCGTAGGCGCACAGGACCACGAGCTGCGGCTCGATCGCTGGCTGCGGCACCAGTTCCCGGGTCTTCCGCAGAGCTTCCTGCAGTCGCAGCTTCGCAAGCGCAAGATCCGTTTGCAACCGCCGCCAGCCGCATCTGCACAAGCACCACCAGCGTCGCCCTCCGATGGCTCAAGCACCACCACGGGCGCCGCTGCATCGAGCTTGCTGCTGCAGAGCGCTCGCGCCAACTCCGTGCTGTACGAAGGTGCAGTGGTGGCTATCGACGCGCACCTCTTCTGTACCAAACTGCAGCGCAAGGGCCAAGCGTCCGACGGCAATGCGAGCATCAGCACGTCGATGCTGGAGCAGCCGAGCCAGAAGAGTCCGCGCCAGGCAAACACACAGCACCAGACCACACTGCAGGATCTCATCCAGCGAGTGGTCTACCAGGATAAGCACTTCTTAGTGCTGAACAAACCCCACGGCCTGGCTGTGCAGGTAATCCCCATGCCCAGCAATCCTGCACCCCCATGCAAGCTGCTCACAGGCTTATTCGCACTCATGCAGTTGGAGACGATGTCTGACCAAATGTGTGCGTGTACTTCGCCTGCTGCTCGATGCTACTGCAGGAAGGATCAGCGTTGAGCGACTCCTTAACGCGGTACCTCTCGTCTCTCGCTGCCGCTCTCAAGGATACCACACAGTGCGAAGAGGACGACCCCGAGCCGCTGAAGCTGGTGCACCGACTGGACAAGGAGACGTCCGGTGCGCTGGTTCTAGCGCGCTCTCGTCGTGCTGCGGCCAAGTTCTCGGAGCTCTTACGTCGTGGTGACGTCCAGAAAACTTACGAGGCGCTGGTTTGCCCCGCCGAACCAGACACCAGCAGTCCAAACAGCCTCAAGACTCGATGGGAAGGTCAAGAGATCGCACTCTCGGTGGATGGGAAGCCTGCGCGAACGCTGGTTGAGCGAGTGTTGCGTCAGAATGGCGTGGACGAACCAACAGGCACATGGCTGCAGCTCAAGCCCGTTACAGGACGCAAGCGCCAGCTGCGCGAGCATTGCGCCCGAGCGTTGGGTGCCCCCATCGTGGGGGACGACAAGTACGGCGGTTCGACTGCCAACCGGCTCTACCTCCACGCCAAGCGGATCCGATTCCCAGACCCATTTGCAGCGACTCATCGAGTGCTCGACGTGCGCTGCTCCATGTCAGGGCGTCACCGGCGAGCAGTGCGAGGAAGGTCGCGTCCGGACTAAGACGTTTGCGACGTGAAGTGACGCACGCCAGGAGGCGCGCAAAGCGGGGGGAAGCTGCAAAGAGAGATCTTGAGCCGAACGCAAGTCCTGTGTGGCGGCAAGTCTAGTCTGGCCTGCGGCTGGACAGTCGAGCCACAAAGCGAGAAGGTGCTGGAAATAGAGGAGAAGGCGAGACTAAAGGAGGGAACGGCAGGCAAAATAGCTCTCGGCGTGTCTGTTTGCCCCCTGCTTGTCGCTGCTTGGAGCCCATGTAGGCAGTAGGAGCCCTGAACCGAAGCAAGCACCCAGAGCTCATTTGTGCTTTCGCCACCGCTGCTCAAGACCAACTCGAGACGAAGACGATGAACCAGTTGGAGACGTCGAATGACAGTCCGAGCACTTCTGGTAGCTTGAACGCCCGCAGCCTCGGTTGCTTCCGACTCGAGACGGCAGCAGTGGCCGACAGCACCGTGCGTGCCGGAGGAGACAACAACGAGCATGCGTCACCTCCTGCGGTTGCTTCGAGAACGCACAAGACGCTAGTATCAGCGGCAGGAAACCCCTTTCGGGGTCGGAACGCACAGCACATGAAGACGTGCCAGTCTCACCGCCGTACACTGTCCGAAGACGTCGCGCAGCCGCATCACGAGCAAACAGAGTGTGACAACAACATGACCGACACTAGCAAAGACGACGATGCAACCAGCAACCAGTCTGGACCAGCGGCGAACACGACGTCACCGCGACGACGCGGCAGCTTCCCGTGTGAACCTATGGTGAAGTACGACACTTTAGGCTCGATAAACCAGGCAGACGCAACCAGAGTGCCCCATTTGACTGTGGACGACGACGATGTGGTGAACTTCCGCTCGCCTGTTGCTCGCAAACCCGTGTCGGGTAGTGGAAGCTCTCACTCCCATCGGATAACGACGATGGAGCCGGCATCGCGACCTGAGAGAGCTGATGATGGCGCAGCAGACGAGCCTTCCTGGACGGACAGCCAGTTCTGGCAGTACTGCGAAGTGCTGGATGTCCTGCAGCAGGCGTGCGGCAGTGCAGAAGGTTCCGATATCGTCCTTTCGGAGGATCGCCTCGGCCAGATGGAGCGCATGCTCTGCTCGCTGCTCCCGCCTCAGATGCAGCAGTGAAGCTGGACGCGCGCTATTGTGGCGCACGGGCGCTTGGAGCGCACTCCGACAAAACAACTCATAGACGACTTCGTTTTGACTCCTCTGCGGTAGACACACTAGTTCGTTGCCACAACTACCTTCATGCAAGACCAGTGGCCAGTGACCAGGTACCCCACATAAGAGAACCCCAGTTGTCGCTGTCTGTCAGCTCCGGGTCCGCGCCCCGATCGAGAAGGCCACGCTTGCTTGGACAGCAACAGCTGAGCTGTACTGGCTTGGCCGCCCCCTTGTTGGCGAGAAGCAGCCATATTGCAGAGCACGCGAAGGCAGCTCCCTAGTTGGTGCTGCGTCCATATCCATCACCTCAGTGCACGTCTTCCAGGCGACCTTCATCGACATGAGATCTGCGGTCATGATTGGACGAAACTCGCCATAACGAGTCCTGATTGGCTCATGCGGCTTTGAAGCAAATCCAGAAGGCCAATCACCTGTCATACAGAACGAACCTCTTTATTTGAATACTCCAGCCAATCAAAAGAGCGAGCTCCATTCCTGCGTCGACCCAAGGCTCGGGCAGGATGATGAACCACCGGGCCGCGCTCGTTCGCTCGGCGCTGTGCCTGACCACGGGTGCGCCCCCGCGCTGCCGCTCGTGTCTCCCGTCGCCGAGGCGCTCACCTGCGCTGTGTGTGTCTGTGCGTCTCTGCAGCCAAGCCACGGCCGTCGCCCACGCTCTTCAGCTTCCCTGGTCTTGAATCCAAGCCGTGGCATGACACGAGCAAGTTCGACTGGGTCGCGCGACTCGAGGCCAACCGCGAGGTAATCACGAACGAGTACTTGGCCCTGCGCAAGCAGCGCGAAGCCGTCGCAGCTGCTAAAGGTCCGGGCGCTGCGGCTGCGTCGGACTACAATGTGAACGACAAGGAGCACCAGCTCCATCAAGGCCAGTGGGATTGGCTCTCGTATGTGACGCAGGGCCGCCGCCAGAGCGACTTTGCCGTGCAATGCCCCAAGACTGTGGAGATCCTGGAGAGTATCCCGGACTTCATGGCCGGACTGCCCTTCGCCTACGCTTTCTTCTCTATTCTCAAGCCAGAGGTGCAGAGCTGAGGCGGAATTGGCTTTGACTGAGAGCAATTGCAACACCAGGAACCTAAGTCGTGTGTGTATCTGGTTGGGCATGTAAACACTGAAGTCGAGCATCAAGGCCCACTCAGCGCCGTGCAATATCCGGCTGCGCTGCCACTTCCCGCTTTTCGTGCCTGAAGGCTGCGGCATTCGCGTGGGAGACGAGACGCGTCAATGGGAAGAAGGCAAAGCGCTGGTCCTTGACGGTACATTCGTGTCCATGAACGTTCACCTGTGGACGCATGGCTCTCGACTCGTTGTAACTGGA
>JAADYK010000307.1:0-24791 GCA_023338225.1 Halophytophthora batemanensis
CCCCTTGGAGCTCGAAGGCCATCCGCAGCAAGGCGCACCAGGCGTCTAGCTCCAGGCTGGTGACCAGTTCCTTGCGAGTTGAGACCCATGGGAGTGTGGTCAATCCCTCTAGGACCCAGGCCATGGTGGTCTCGCCAGCGGAGGCGGAGCGGCGGCAGCGCGGACACGAGCGGAGGTAGTCGACTGCGGTGGCGAACTCGTGGTTTAAGGCGCAGCGATCGGTGGTCTCGTCCTCGCCGTGAGTAAACGAGGAGAGCAGGCGGAGCTCGAGGGCCAAGACGGCACGTTGGTATCTCATGGTGACTTAGCAATGCATCGAGGCGACGTGGACTGCTCCAAGGTGTAGCCACTTCGACTGATCGCGGGGCCGGTATATCGGTGTCCTCACGTCGGACTTTTGCGGAAGAGTCTGGCGTGCCCCTTGTTATCCTGTATGACAGGTTGCCAATATGCTGGAAGACGGTCCGCACGCTCTCGTCTGTGTGGGGCTCACACGCCCAGATCCTCCAAGCTCCAAGCTCGAATCTGCCGAATATGCTGCGCCAAGCTTCCCGCACTCGCTCGGCCGCGGCCGCCGCCCTGGCGCGCCGTCACCTGAGCGCTTCGGCTCCCGGGAAGCCTACGTCTGCCTCCAAGCCGCCCACGAGCGCCGCGGCGCCCAAGAAGCCCGTGGCTGAGAGCTCGGCGAAGCCCACGAGCTCGGCGGCGGCCGAGTCGTCCACGGGCTCGTCGCTGCCCAAGATCCTGCTGCTGGGACTGCTGTCGGCTCCCGCCGCTACGGCCGTGTATGTGAAGCAGAATCCACAGTGGAACCCGGAGCCGCTGCGCGATCAGCCGCAGTGGCTGCGCTTCCGCGAGCTCATTCTGGGCCAGGAAGCCGCGAAGCCGGCGGCCAAGCCGTCGGTGAAGGTCCCGGCGACAGAGAAGAAGGCCATGGTGAAAGCCGTGGAGAAGGAGACGTCGCGCACACCTGACGAGCTGAGCGCCGCCATCTCCAAGGGGGCCGAGGCGGCCAAGAAGGCCGAGGAGAAGCTCCAGAAGCTGGAGAAGAAGGTGGAGCAAAAGCTGGAGAAGACGTTCAAGAAGCCCAAGGAGGAGGGTAAGAAAGAGAAGAAGATCGAGAAGAAAGAGAAGAAGGCTGAGAAGAAGGACAAGGCCGAGGACAAGAGCAGCAAGATCGAGAAGAAGCTGGAGAAGGCTGAGAAGAAGGCTGAGAAGGCCGAAAAGAAGGTGGCCAAGCTCAAGCAGGATGCCAAGTCTACCGCGCAAAAGGTGGAGAAGGAGGTCAAGAAGGATGTCAAGGTGGCCACTGCTGCTGCCGCTGGCGCAGCCGGCAGCTTCGAGAAGACGGTGGACGCGGCCACGACCAAGGCGCGCGAAGAGATCTCCAAGCTGGCGGACGCCGCCAACCCGGAGCATCTGCGTGAAACCATGGACAAGGAGATCCAGGCCACCACGGTACGTGCCCAGTCTCCTCGCTGGAGCTCTCTATCGTCTGGAAGCACTCACGTTGCAAGTATATTTGTGTCTGTGGTGTAGAGCGAGCTGTTGAACTCTCTGAAGGCCGAGTCTAAGGCAGCGGCGGCAGATGTGGACAAGCAGTACCTCTCGGGTCTTAACGTGGGTTCTACCTGACCAAGCTGTTCCGTTCTCACTGCTTGGAGAAGCTCAGACGACCGTGTAGCTAACGTTGGGGTTCGCTGGGTTGTGCATTGCTTTGGACATTGCAGGAGCTGGACGCACAGGCGCTGTCAATCCGCGTGGCGCAGCTAGCCACGGAGATGAAGCATCGGTCCAAGTGGGAGGCGGTGCGCCTGCTGGAGGCGCTGCGACGCATGGAGCAAGACGCGCAGAAGCAGAGCTCGGAGGTACTGCGTCGTCAGAGCGAGCTGCACAAGGAGCTGCTGGCGCGCGAACTGCGACTGCAGCAGGAGCTGCTGGCTCGTCAGACGCGCGAAGAGATGGCGGCGCTCAAGCAGCAGTACTCGGAGGACCTGGCCAAGAACGTGAGTCAGCAGCGTGCCAGCATGCTCTCGGAGCTGCAGCGCACGTTCGCGCGCGAGACGCAGGCCATCCAGTCGCGCTACGAGACGCAGATGAAGGAGGCCACTGACAAGATGCAAGAGACGCTGGCGGAGGAGCGTGAGCAGCGACTCAAGGAGCTGGAGGCCTACCGCGCCGAGCTCAAGGCTCTGGGTGCCGTGCTGGACAGTTCGTCTACCTACGAAGCCTTCAGCCACCGCGTGCACCAGACGTCCATGGCGGCGTTGGCGCTGTCGGACCGTATTGAAGCGGCCAAACCACTGCGTGGCGAGCTGCGTGCGCTGCGGGAGGCGGCTCGCAACGACCCGCTCATCGAGGCGGCGGTGCAGTCGCTGCCGGCTTCTATCGCGGAAGAAGGAGCGCCGTCTGTTAGTCAACTGCAGGAGCGCTTCAAGGTGGTCAAGGCGGTGGGTCACCGTGCGTCTCTGGTGCCCGAAGGCAGCGGAATTGTGGGCCAGGCGTTCGGTACGGCGCTGTCGCTGCTCATGATCCCGCCTGGAGGCCCCGTAGAAGGTACGGACGCCGACGCCGTGCTGTCGCGTGCCGAGTTCGCACTCAAGGCTGGAGATATCGAGCAAGCTGTGGGCGAGATGAAGGGGCTGTCGGGTCTGCCAGCGGAGGTGTCGCAGGATTGGATCAAGGCGGCTGAGTCGCGGCTGGCGGTGGAGCAGGCAGCCAAGGTGGTCAAGGCACACGTGGCGCTGTTGGCTGCTAGCTGCTCATAAACCCAGCAGCGAGGACGATGGACGAGTAGCAGATAAGCGACTGACAGGCGAGCGATCTGGCAGTGCATGAGGCGCTTGTGTGCATGTCTGGCTGTCGGACTGACACGAGGACAAGACTCAGACTGAAAATTGGTAATGGAACGCACTCGTCCCGATGACGAGACGCAGGGAACGAACGCAAGCGGGAGATGAAGGGTGAAGCTGGCGCCCAGTCCCGACGCTGGACAAACCAGCTGCAGGTATGCATGCATGGGCTCTTTATCGTGTCTGAAGTCTCAAGTCTCGTGTATGGCTGGCTGGCGTTCCTACTTGGACACAGATGTTTTTTTCAGTGTCTCTCTCTTGTCCTGCAGCCGTCGTCTTCCTCGTTCTGCTGTGTCCATCAATGTCCACTCGTAGCGACAGATTTGCTGCCGTCCGCAGCCTCACGAAGCGACCAGTGGTTGGGACGGCGGCCGTCGTTGCGTGCCTTGCGGTCGGCGCGCTGGAGCACCTCGAGTCGCACCTTCCACTCCTGCGCTTCGTCCAAGTCTCCGGCCGCCAAATAGTGGAGGTCTTCGCGGAAGCGCGAGTCGGACCGCAGCAGCTTGTCCTCCGGGTACGGCAGCATGTACCCGCTCTGTTCACGGCCAAAGGTCCAGTAGGGCGGTGCACCTTCTCCAAAGCGCAGGTCGTGCAGCCACGAGCCCGAAACCTCACAGAGCTCGCGAGGTGGCGACGTAGACGTGTCCAGGATGACGCCACGCACAAAGTCCGTGGGGGTCTTGGAACTCGAGAACATGCCGCCCATGCCCTTCTTCTCGTCTGGGTTCAGTCGCAGTTCGCACGCCAAGTGGTTGCGCTTGTCCTCGAACATCATCTGGCCCATGATCTCCACAGAACGGTCCCCCCACATGAAGCCGCCGATCTGCAGATACGGCAGGTTGTACGTGATGGTGGTGCCTGGGATGCCGTCTGCGTCCGGGAAACTCACGCGAACCGGCCCCTTGTTGGTGTTGAGCATGGCGTTGGACTTCATACTGAAGGTGGCGTGCCAGAGCACGAAGCCCGCGATGGAGTACTTATCGCCCGAGAACTGAAAGTTGGACACGGGTGGATGGTGGCTCGTGTGCTCGCAGCACACGTCCGTGCCGTCGTTCAGCTTGGCCTGGAACGTCTCACCCAAGATCGGGTTGAACGGCTTGAGCTGGCCCACACTGTGGTGCAGTCCAGCCACCGCGAACGTCATGACGTACTTGAAGCGCTCCAGCGGGTCGCTTTGCGCCGCCGCCGTGTTCAGATACGTGGGCGCGTACAGCATGAGGTCGCACACGCGTTCCAGGTTCGTGCGCGGTTCAAAGATGCGCACTGGCAGTGACAGACTCACAGCCGACTTGCCTTCCAGGATCTTGGCACCCGCCGACTTGATCACGTCTTTGAGTACACCGCCTTGCTTCTTCGCCACTTCTTTGTCCACTAGCTTGAGTCCACCGCTCGGGAGTGGCGTCATGCCACGCATGTACGCCTTGGGGTGGAAGATGCCCGCCGTCTCACCACTAGCATCTTCGTTGTCGCCCAAGCCACTGAGTTCGCTGGCATCGTCCAGTCCACCATCCGCGAAGCCACGCTGTTCGTCCTCTTCCAGACCGCCGCCGAAGCCCAGCTCAGCTCCACACAACTGCGCCTGACTCACATACTCATGCAGCACACTCACACAGTCCAGTCGAGCCAGCAAGAAGCTCTCACGTGTACTGGTGGACACCCAGCCACGAGCATCTAGATCCGTCACGTACGTGGCCAACGTGGCATGACCGGCATCCACAGGCTCCAGCAACCAGCCACTTACCCCAACATTTGCACGCACAACGCCCGAAGTCTCTGGCTTGAGCTCATTCGCCACCGACTTCTCCAGCATCAGCACGACACTCTGCCCTGTCTCGTCAGCCGAGCGATCATCCGCTTGCTCCGAGCGTTCAGGCACAGCTGACTCGCGTACGTGACGCAGTAGTAGCAAATCTCTTGGTGTCGTGAGAGCACTGTAGTCCACAGCGCTGACCACGCCACCCAGAGCTGCAGCATACAGCACCGCAGTGAGTAGCGCTTCCCAGGAGGCTGCCGAGGACAGCAGCGCTGCTCCAAGCGCACAGGCCGCTGCAGCCACATGTGGCGCCACGAAGGGCTCCGTGTGCTGCACTTGCGCAAAGCCACCGCTCGAGAGATGCACGAGATCCGTGGCGTCGTCAAAGGTAGCCACGTGCGTCGAGCGAGGGAAATGCACGTCCCACTCGGCTCGACGCGCGTGGTCAGACAGAAGACAAGCCGCCACCTCGGACGACACTGGCAGTACCACGCTGGCTCGAGCGTACTGCTGACCTGAGCGCGGGTCTGTCCCCGTACTGCGAAGAACGCCATTGTGAGCTCCAAGCGGCCGGAAGACCACAGGGCTGCTACGTCCAGAAGCACCCAAGAGCGCCTCCAGCACGTCCAAACCATGCGAAAGCTCGTTCTCCAAGGCCACCGTCGTGGGCAAATGCTGCGTCTTGTTGCGATGCACTCGATGCGGCTGTGGGGCTGGCTGTGTGGCCACAGAAGCCGTGGAACCGGGTGCTAGAAGACTGGAGCCTGTGGTTGCAGACGGTGCCGACGTCAGTCGCGAACTGCGCTTGCTTTCACCGTTGGTTGAGCTCGTAGTGGCCGCTAAAGCTGAAGCAGCCGACTTGAGCGTGTGTGTACGCGCTTGACTGACGCCTACAGACGCTGCCCGCTTCACTGGTGCATGGGCACGACCTTCATCGTCGTCAAAGGACGAAATGGGGCGCTGCTGACTGCGTGGAGCGGCTCGAGCTCGCCCGTTGGAAGAGGATTGAGCAGGTGCGTCGCCGTTGTTGACGCGAGCCACGGCAGTACGCAGCACTTCCAGCCATTGCGTGACCACGGGACCTTCTTCAGCAGACAGGCAGTACATGACACCGCTTAGTGGGTCCGTGAGGTAGATGCGGGGCGAGTTCCACGTCTCGCTGAGTCCACCATCTTGCACCGTGCAGCCTTCAAGTGGGATCACGGCGTTCGGCTTGCGGTCCTTGCGAGAGATGTAGTAGGACAGCGTGCGGCCGTCGCACACGAACCAGCGCCGCTTCCAGCCTTTGAGGCGCTGACCCTTCTTCTGCAGGAAGCCTTCCTTCATGAACTCCGGGTCGTAATCCGGTAGCGACTCCACGGGCGTGCGTTCGGGCCACTACACCACATTCCACAAGCAGCAGACAAAAGCAGTTAAAGACGCTGTTAGTGGTGGGTTCTGGGTGCTGCAGCGCGCAGGAAGTGGAGGGGGGTCATAGCACACGCACATCATTGTTGACGAGGTCGTTGAAGCGCTGCTGCGCGTCTTGGAGCGCCTGCATGGCGCGGTCTCGCTTGCGTTCGCGCGCTGCTGCCTCTGCGTGGCCGTGGCCAGAGCTGCCGCTGGCGCTGCCGCTCGCGCTCCGAGAGACGCTGGCGCTCCTGGCGCCGCTGACTGTCGAGTCCCTCGTGGTTTTCAGCTCGCGGCCCGTGCGCGCCGAGCCAAGCCAAGCTGCCGTGCGTCCTGTGACCGACGCCCGGGAGGTGACTTGCGCTTCCTTGCAGCTCGAACTCTCTCTGTTGAGGTCGTTCGAGGGCGAGCGAGGGCGCAACGGAGAGCGGAGGCGCGGGGAGAAGAGGGAGGGAGGGTGCACAGACTGGGATGCCCTCGGAGCGGCGCTGACGTGGGCTTCACGCGGGGGCTCGGGGCTGGATGCTTCTTCGCTCGGCTTTGCCGCGCCGCCTTTCCCGTGGACTTTGGCTCGGGCGAGAGCTTCCAGGAGCTGCGTCCGCGGGGAAGTGTCCGGGTGGCAAGCGAGAAATGCGTTTCCATCGCTGAAAAATATAATTGTAAGTAGGTTGCGTGCGTGGCGGACGGCGATTGGGCAGCTTGGGCATGGGACACTTGCGGCTCCCCTCAAGTGGCAACCCGGTATCGGGCATGGCGGCCGGAGAGTGGCACCGCGTGCTCTATTCTCGCATGCATACCGATGCCTGCTCAGCTTATGCAGTTCTACGGGCAATCGAAGATCACAGATCTTCTCCGCTGTCGCCGCGGCCCAGTCGCCGCTCGGGAGGCCGCCGCGCGTCACCCCGCCAGACCCGAATCACTCTCTCGACGAGGTATCAAGCATCGCAGAGAACCCCCTGAACCTGCAACCTGCTCCCTCTGGGGACGGACGCCAAGAGCCGCGAGGCGACGCTTTGCCGTCGCGTCGTCCATGGCCGGCGAGACGAGATCCATTCGCTACAGCTTCGACGTGACGGTAAGCCCGCAGCCACATGCACCGGCTGTAGACCTCTCTATCCGTGTGCAGCTGTGTCCGTAGCTCTCTCCACAGCTCCGGCTGGAGACCACTGCAGCAATGGATGTATCCGGTGCTCATCGCGGCGCCATTGCGTTGTGCGCTGCCGTCGCCCAGAGAAGAGCCGTGAAGCCGCCGTCGCTGCAGCCATGAGCGCCGCCACGTACCAGGTGCGTCGACCACTCCACCCTGCAACCGGATAATCGCACAGCCAGTACATTGCCTCTGGCATTGACGTCGTTCGCTTGGACAGACGCCCGACTCGAAGAAGGAGGAATTCCGCAAGTATCTTGAGAAGAGCGGCGTCGTGGACGCCCTCACCAAGGTGCTCGTGGGGCTCTACGAAGAAAGCGACAAGCCGCCTAATGCGGTGGACTACGTCAAGCGCTTCATGGGCGCCCCCACGGGCGTGGACGTGGACGCTCTTCGTGCCGAGAACGAAGAGCTCAAGAAGAAGAATGCTGAGCTCATCAAGACCATCGAGGAGCTCAACAAACGTGTACGTTCATCCGCCTCTCGCACTGTCAGTCTGAAGCCATGTAGCAACGTCTCTGATAACTCACGTGGCTCTGTATTCGGGCATTCCGACGCTACAGCTCACCACGGAAGAGGAGGAAGAGGAAGCCTAAAGCCTAAAGCCTAAAGCCGATGCACACACACACAGCCAAGCGCTCTTCACGCTTTCTGCATCACTAGCTTCCCCACCCCAGTGCCTCTGCTGCCCAAGTCACTGCGCCAACATCAGCCTGCGCTTCCGCACGATAGCATGGCAGCAATAGTGCTTGGCGGGGCGTGCAGCTTGAGCTGGTCTAGGTGCTGCACTGGGCCAGCAGCTCCGTGATGTTCTCCTCGAGCGAGAGCTTCTGACGGTTGAGGTAGTTCTTGCGCGCTTCCAGCGACGCCATCTGGTCGGTCGCCTTCTTCTCCTCGCCGGCCAAGCTGGCCGCGTTCTCCGCTGCGTCCGTGCGCAGGAACATTTTGCCCACACTGCGGAAAGTCTTGGTATCTTCTGGCAGCTCGGCCACCTCTTGGCCCACCAGCGCCAGTCGCTTTTTCTGGCGCGCGTAGGCCGCCAATTTGCCTTCAATTTGATCCAACTCGCGCTTAATGGCCTGGAACTGCGGCTGCAGCTCCTGCAGCTCCTTGGCAATGTGCGCGGGGACCTGTCGTCCGCCAGAAGCGGGAGAAGCAGAGGCCGCTGGCGCATTCTTCGCCGCCAACTCCTGATTGATCTGACGTAGAAGCTTCTTGATCCCCGGCACCTTCTCCGGGTTCTCCGCCGTGCTCTGCGCCGTCTTGAGCGTCTCCAGGGCTTCAGCACTGCGGCCTAATTGCTTCTGCGCGTTGGCCAGACGGTGGTAGCCCTTGGCGAACTTGGCGTTGCGCTGCACGCACTCCTTACCGTCCGCTTCCGCCAGCTCCCACTGCCCCAGCGCGCCGTACGCAGCACTACAGTCGTGGTCCACGCACACAAGCCACACGTCAGCAGCTTATCCATTGGTGCTGGGACTTTCACAGGCCCAGGAAGGGCAGCAGGAGAGGAGAAATGGGGTGGATGTACCTGCGGTTGGAGTAGTAGACGTGGTTCTCCGGGTCCAGACGGATGGCCTACGCAACAGAGAGCGACACAGCACAGCACGCGCAGATAGAGGCGTGCACCCACAGAATAAACACGTTAGAGCCGCTCGCTTCCGCCTCATACAAGCCGCGAGAGGGATTCCGCATTGCGCACCTCGGAGTAGCACTCGACGGCCTTGTCAAAGTTCTTCTCATTGAACTCCTCGTTTCCGAGCCTGTCGCGCACGCAGAGAGACGGGGAAAGCGCCGTCGCCACCGCACACACACGCAAACACGCATTAGCGTCCGTCGGAAGCTCTGCTGGCGCCGATGGGAGCGGCACACGCACGCCTTCTGCGCCTCGGCGGCTTCGTGCGCGGAACTCATGACTTGCTGCTGCTTTGCTGGCTGGATATCCCCTCGTCGCCAAGCAAACCCGCGGCGCAGCCAAGGACAACTGTCCCATGGGCACTCACAGCAGGACAGACTGACCGATTGTGCGTGGTCCACACTATACACTCTTCTCGGGCCGCCACCCGATGGGCTTCGGCAGCGCATACAAACCTCCAGATCTAAGGCAGGCTCACTCCCCATTTTTTATGGACCACGAGGACTCACTCCACGTCTTGACAAAAGTGTAGCCATCTGGCGCAACTGCAACTCCTCACCAGCCAACGCAACCCTGTCCAGCGCAAAAGCCTCGCTATTCCATTGGCGAGCCCTTCCGGTCTATGGCGTCTACGGGGCTCTCCTCTCCGCCCACTCCTCCAGCCTACCAGCCAACCAGCCAATTAGCACGCCTTCCGCTACACCCTTGTGCTCCGCTGCGCTCACTTCCAGGCGGCCTGCAGCGCCTTGCGCTGAGCCAGATTCTTGGTGACAAAGGTGGCACCCAGGAAGGCCAGACAGAGCAGGATGAGCATCTCATGGTTGAAGTCCGAGGGCAGCAGGTCGAAGGACTTGGCCGGCGTCATACGCACGTAGAACAAGTCCAGACCGTGCACGAAGACCAACGTGGTGGACTCCAGCTCCGCGGGCGCCGTGCTGATGCCCTGTAGACTCTCCACCGTCTGGTTGTACGTGAGCATGGCCTGCGGACGGTTGTACACTGGCACCAGCGGCGAGTACATCATCAGTCCTTCCGCCTGCTCTTCAGGTGTCAACGGCTTCTCCGGCTGACGCGGGTCGATGAAATTGCGCGCCAGCTTGAAGATCTGGCCCGTTTCCATGCCCACCAGCACGGCCTGAGGGGTGATCCCGTGCGCCGTGACCGTGACGCCCAGCGCCGAGATCTTGGTGGGGTAGATAAAGCTCTTCTGCAGCACAAAGGGTGACTTGGCGTCGTAGGACGAGCGCGAGTCCGTCCAGGCCGGCCGCTTCCATGGGTTCAGCGCGTGCGTGCCCACAGCGCCGTCGAAGAGCGACAGCGACACCAGCTCCGTGCGTTTCTCCTTGGCGTTCCAGAACGAGTACACCAGCCAGTTCTCGCTCTGCACCATCCGAACGGGACCCGTGGCGTGTGTGTGACGCACACGGTGGATCAGTCGACCCGCCACCGAGTCCACCAGACTCACGTGCAGTACAGGCGTCTCGGTCTTCTCTGCACCCTCTGATGTCATCTCCGTCGACAACGTCGCCAAGCCGAACAGGTTCGGGTTCAGGTACTTGAGGAGCAGTGAGTCATCGCCCGTGATGGTCACGGACGAGTCCACAACCGAATGGTCGTGATGACGCGACGTGGCTGTCAGTTCCTGGTCACCAGGCAGCACCACCGACCACACTTCACTGGCACGATAAACCGCTTCACCCTCAACTCCCTTCTGGATCACGTAGCCACGAAGTGCGTTGTTGCTCTTGTCGAAGCGGTAGAAGTAGAAGTTCTCGAGCTCCGGGTGCGCGTACTCCGTCGTCTCCTTCGGGTATAGCATCACTTCCAGCGAGTTCTCTGAGACCACCGCCACGGCACGACGTGTCATCGGGTCCTCGTCCACGTGAGCCTTGCGCTTGGGCAGCACCAGCACCCACGAGTCTCCGCTATCCGCTGCAGCGTTGACGGCGTCTAGCTGATGACCGTCATCACCGTCCAGCCACATGAGCTCCGTCGAGTCGGACACCAGTAGCAGTTCAGCTCCAGCACCTAGAGCGGGATGATCACGCGTCACGAAGAGTTGGTACTCGGGGCCCACAAACACCGACCAGGCTACCGTGCTGGCTTCTGCTCGAATCGCGAACAATTTACCGCTCTCCGTGAGCGCCAGAATGTACTTGGAGAAGCCGAACAAGTGCGCGTTGGCCGGCTCCTGCCGCGCCGCGCGAGACTTGTCGCCACCGTTGTGGTTACGACCACTCTGGTCGAAAAACGACGTCGAGAAGGACGTGACGCTCTCCACGAGTTGCGACAGCCGCTTGAGCTCCAACTGCAGCTCCTCCCCGAAGCTTGGGATATGCTTGAGGGCCTGCTTCTCGATCTCCGTCTCCGCAGGGGTAATCCAACGCACACGCTTGATGTTGGCCAGCGCCTCCTCGCGCACCCACATGACATTGCTCTGGTTGCTCGCAGCCACCTCCGTGCTCTCCTCGTTCGTAGTCATCACCAGTGCGTCGTCTTGCAACACCAACAGCGCCCGACAGCGTGGTGAACTCGAGTCTTTCTTGCGGTTCGGACACCCCACGAACGCCTGGGCCACGTCGCCACCAAAGGCCTTCACATCTAGCTCCGCCTCCCACGAGACTGGAGCTGTCGCCTCCTTGCCCAGCGAGTAGGACGTAACCTCCACACCTTGACCATTCGCCAGTGCCGCAGCGTGGAACAGCGTTCCATCGTCCGTGATCGATTCCACCAAGGCACCTTCGCCAGCCACGACAGCCACCACTGTCACGTCCAGAGCGCGGGAGATCTTGAGGATCGCACGCTTGCCTGAAGCCAGCGTCACTACCAGCGCGTTTGGGATGCTCGAGTCGATGGCCATGACGCGCTCGCCATCACCGAGAGCCAGAGAGTTGAGTGATAGCTCCGACGTCTTGTCCGAGTCTTCCAGGCCTTGCACCAGGAGCTGGTCCTTGGTGAGCGTGACCGCTACCGTTTTGCCCGTCTCGCCGTCGCGACGCAGAACCGTGGCCGCCTCCACATCGCCCTTATCAGCCTCGTCGATCTCTGGACGCGCAAAATGGTTCACGGTACGACCAGACTTGAGGTCGAACTGCAGCATGTGACGACCTGCCAGCACGAACAGCGCCGAGTTGTCCACCGCCACCTGCATAGAGAGACTTCCAGCCTCGCTGGCTGCCTCCGTGAAGCCTTCCGGGAAAGCAGAGGGCACTTGCACCTTGCCGTCCTTGAGGTTCACCATAGCAGCGCCCAGTGACGTCAGCACCACCGAGTGGTCTCCGTCCAGCGAGAAGATGCCGCCGAACACCACGTTCTCCTGTGCCGGGCCGCTGTACGACAACTCATCCCATAGAAGCGTGCCGCCTGCAACGTCCCACAGACGCACATTGCGGCCGGAGCTGCAGATACAAGATGCAGTGCACCGATAAAGCACTCACAGGTCCGTGTTAGCAGTGGCCATGGCTCCGAGTCGGCTATTAGTACCGCTACAATAGCAGTGCGAGAACACATTGGAGAGCAAACGCACCTCGAGACAGACAGCAGGCCGTAGTTGGTGAGCTGGATGCCGTCAATGCCGTCGTCTGCGCATGCGAACCCCGTTAACAACCCACACAAGGTTCAAATCATGAGTCAATCCATCGTCATACAACAGGAAACCGTGCCGCAACGACGTAAAGAACCCGGCCACACCTTCCGGGAAGACGTGACGCCACTTGATGTCACCCGACTTGGAGTCCAGCCGCGCCAGAGCGCGCGAGCGGTCGTCCGTGGCCACGTAAACAGCGCGCGTGGTGCCGCGTGAGACCGTGGCGTGCGGCCCCCGACTGATGGCGCCGCCGAAGACCACGGAGGTGGCACGCCCCAGGTTCTCGGCGCTCCAGTCGAACTCGCCCGCCTGGTCCTCGTACAGCGCGTGCGTCGCACCCAGACAGAGCGCCAGCGCCGCCAGCAGCCGCAGCATGAGCGCCATCTTGGCCATGAGGATCCCTTTGCTCGCCCTAGATAGAGAAGCAGCTTTGGGTTCCAAGGGGGGGCCGGGCCACGCGGTCAGCTTGGCGGCGGCGGTCGTGCGACCTTCGCGCAACATGCATGTGGATAGTTCGCTGACGATTGGCTGAAATGGGGAGAGCGCAAACGGGGGAAGCGAGATCTTTTGACCAATGGGAGTGGCGGAATTGCTTCAGCTTTGGAGAATCGTACTCTGTGTCCGCGGCCCAGGCATGCGCTGCAGGCAAGCGCTGCAGGCGTCAGCACGTGTCTGGCCTTGGACCATCGGCGGATAATGCACGCATTCGCATAGCCCTTCAGTCCCGCCGAAAGAGGCGGCTCTCCTCCATCCATCTGGAGCTTATTCCCCTCGACGGCTCATTATCAGTTTGAAGTTCTCCCCCAGGCCTTCCCGATAAAGTTGACATACCGCGGATACCCCAGACAGATCTGGGGCCGCCGTGGGTTGTCATCACCTAATCGAGAGGAAGTTCGCTGCCGCCGAGCCTTCCAAAAAGTAGCCCCCATTCCGCACTCGGGGAGCTTTCTCCGCCACTTTGACACGAAGAAGGAAGTGCAACAAGCGGCGATCGGTCTCTTCGTTCTCGCGGGGATTGGGCACTGCCGCCACTAGGAGGGGGACTCGGTGGCTGGCGTGGTGCTGACGCGCGGCAGATGACGATAGCGGACGTGACGGGACCCAGCGCTGGAGCTGACGTGGCCTGGAGCATCCAGTGCAAGCAGTGCAATGGCCACGTGGCGCGCCACACGCAGCTAGCATTCTTGCTGCAGAACGAGGCCGCTGTGCACTTGACGCTGGTCAAGAGTCTGCTGGTGGAGGAAGTACTGAACGCAGAGCCAGAGCCGCAGCCCATGGCACAGGAGAGTTGGTGCTTGCGCAGCCACGACCACGTGACGCCAAGATTGCAGTTCACCAAACTGCGCACAAAGAAAGCAAGCAAGCGGGCGCACTTCCCGTTCGAGTTGTTCTGCGTGCGCTGCCAGGCCAAGATCGGCTCGGAAGGGTATCTGGACGAACTGGACGATACTGTGCTTGTGCTGGACTCCAAGAGCTGTAACTGCATCTTAGACCAGCAACCGGCGTACGGGGGAGCGATTCCCGGCCCCAAAGCACGCAAATGGAGCGTCATCTTGAAGCAACTGCAGGAAATGAAGCTACCTCTGCAGATCCAAAAGCTGCAGGATCTCATGGCTGGAGGCGCCCAGAGCAACAACGCGGAGGCCGCGGAGGTTGTGCCGCTGGTGTTCCCGACGGAAGCGTCAATCCGCAGCAACTTCAGCCCGAGTGGCAAGATCTCCCGGTTGCGCCACTACCAGGTGGAGTTGACTCTGTCGGCGCTGCTAGAAAACACAATTGTGTATCTCCCCACAGGTAAACGGAAGCGAGACAGCTGGAGTAATGCTGAGGATCCCCACACCGATACGCGGCTCACTTACTTGGATTGGACTTATACTGCGTATTGATGCCATCAGGTTGCGGGAAGACGCTGGTAGCGATCAAGGTCATCGAGGAGATGAAGCGCCTGAATCCGAGTCGACTGGTGGTGTTCTTCGTGCCGACGGGTCCGTTGGTGTCGCAGCAAGCAGCATATATCCGCCGGGAATCCGACTTCAAGGTCATGGAGCTGTCTGGGCAGCACAGCAGCACCTCTGCGGCGGCGACCAGCGCCATCCGTACCGATGGCGATGTGGATGCGCTGGTGGTGACGCCTCAGTACTTTGTGAACTTGCTGGACCATGGTCGCACAGTCATTACCGATTACAGCACCATGGTCTTTGACGAAGCGCACCATGCCAAGAAAAAGGATCCGTATCGGACAATTCTGCACCAGCTGACTACGGTGTCTGTTTGGTTACGCCCGCGCATTCTTGGACTGACGGCATCTCCATTTGGCGAGGCTACGCGCGAGAACTCTGGTCTCTCGGCGCTGAGGAAACTTGAAGAGTCGTTCAGCGCCGTTGTCAATGCGCCTACGATCGCTGCGGAAGAGCTGGAGGCGAGCTTTATCCCAAAGGAGGCAAAATGGGTCAAGGTCGAGGAGAGTGAGCCGGAGCGCAAGCTGCGGGAGGGGCTCAAGAAGTACATTGAATCGTTTTACGTGCTTCTCGAGAGGATGGCGAGCGGGCCAGTGATGCCCTTTGGCGGGAACTACGACAAAGACGACATGGAACTGACGCAGTTTCTCGCAAAGCTTCGCGTTATGCTGCTCACAGTTCGAAGGAACGCCATTCACGCCAACGAAGAGGCTAGTGAAGACGACCACTCGCAGATACAAACGGATGCGCGAGCCAAGGTGGCAGACCGAAGTACGCGCCGTGTGACAGACCTGGAGTTGATTCTGCAGCATCTCCGAAAAGTGGCGTCATGCTTCTATGAGTTGAGTATTCACGGAGCGGGGATGGTGGCGACGTCTCTGAGCCGTGTGTTTGACAACCTGAAGAAGCCCAAGGCGTCAGAGGCGAACCGGCGTACGTTTGCACTGGCGCAGGCGTCGTTTCACAGCATTCTGGATCCGACCTTGACAAGTTTCCCACATGAGAAGTATCTTGGCGCAGATATTTCGAAGCGGGTGCATCTTGTGGCGGAATGCATTCGAGACGGCCACTTCACGCATGACTCGCGAGCAATCGTGTTCGTTCGGCGCCGTCGAACCGCAATTTTGTTGTCCAAGGCTATGGAACAGCTGGAGGAGCTTCGCGAGTTGAACCCGACGCATTTTGTGGGACACAACTCCTACGAAGGCATGTCGTGGGAAGAAGAGCAGAAACCCACCTTGCAACGC
Organism: Halophytophthora batemanensis; assembly: GCA_023338225.1. Taxonomy (NCBI): domain Eukaryota; phylum Oomycota; class Peronosporomycetes; order Peronosporales; family Peronosporaceae; genus Halophytophthora; species Halophytophthora batemanensis. The sequence continues at coordinate 15,566 of JAADYK010000307.1, forward strand.
TTTCGCCAGGGTCGCATCCGACTCCTGGTGGCCACAAATGTGTTGGAGGAGGGTCTTGACGTGCCCGAGTGCTCTCTCGTAATCCAGTTTGACGGGGTGATTGGTGTCACGAGTCTGATTCAGAGCAGAGGACGCGCCCGCCAATGGCACAGCACCTTTGTCATTTTCTGCGCGGAAGCAGGCCTGGAACGCACGCGCCGCCTCGTTGAAAACGAAAAGAGACTGGTCACGATGGCTAACCATGCTGCATCAATACTGCCGTCGAAGGCGACGGTGAAGCGCTTGATGGAAGAGCGAGGTGAACTTGCGTGGGAGGAGTGCAGCCACGAGGAAGAGGAAAAGACGGTGGCTATGTCACGCCGAGAACTGCTTCACGCGACAGCGGGTACAACCTACAACGTGGTGCTTGGTGGTATTTTCCGGAGAAGCGGAAAGAAGGTCCAGGCGTACATCCTCGAGCGCGTCAACAAGTTTGCCTCCGTTGGCAGGGTGGATCAGAAACTTGGGCTCTGTACACTGGCAGCTTCACCTGGGCACACCATCTACCAATCGTACAACGCATTGTGTTCCAGGGTCGACTTCTTCGTTGGAAAGGAGCCGTTTTGGGTGCGCTTTGAGAACGACGACTTGGAGAGTGCAGCGAGTGGAGAGTTCGCCGACGACGTCAGCGGCGTTGGGCTGCGACGCGGTATGATGACTCCAGATGGAGCATTCGTGGAACTGAAGCGTTTTTGGCGGGTGGGCGTGCTGAAGATGCAGCCAAATGCCTTGGCCACAGCATGTGGCAACCGGCAAGTGGAGTTTGATTTGCGCGCCTTGTGCTACCCGTGGGCATGGTTTGATTTGGCTTCAAAAAAAGGTATGGCGTTGGTGTACCTAATTTCCCGTCTTTCACCTCGGTTTTACGCTGGGGACGAGCGCGAGTGCACGAACTGCCAATCTCAGTCGCAGGTCTACTGCCTGGAGCTTCCTTACTCGAACAACGGTGGTGCCGATTTGTGGAACCTCCGCGTGTACTTGTCCAAGTTTGGCATCGAAGTGCGCGAAACGCGGGTACCAGTGGGGAAAGAGAAGCGACTCCTGACCACCAAGCCGGTGTTTGATCTGAAAGTGGGGTATGCACTGCAGTGCCTTCTTTCTGACTGCAGCCATTTCACGAATGGGCACCTGTCGGCAGAGTTTTATGAGTTACTGAGCAGCTTCGATCCGGACGTTCAAGAGAAAGCGCTTCTTTCGTTTCGCCCGTCGCCTGAAGCAGGAAGCATCGCTCACCAATTCAAGGCATACATGGAGAATGAAGAACCCGTGCTGAAGGGACTGTGTGCCAGCACCGAGCTCAACTCCGGCTCCGTGGTTTACAAGGCATATGTGACGCCGTCTAGGGTAGTCTTCTGTCCTCCCGAGCCGTCCCCCGCCAACCGCGTCTTTCGGCACTGGGGGTCAGAGAATTTTTTGTACGTATACTTCAGGGACGAAAACATGGAGCGTCTGGACTTCAGCGACAAGAACATTCTGCAGCACGTCCAAAGAGTCCTACTAAGGGGGGTCACGGTCCCGCAGACACGTGGTGATCAACAACAAGGCTCCAACAGCTTGAAGTTCCGCTTTCTCGGGTGCTCGCTCAGCCAAGTGCGAAACAGCAGTGCGATCTTCACTCTACTGGATCCTCACAAGATTCGACTGTGGGTCGGTGACCTTACCTCGTTGAAGTCTCCGGCAAAGTACCTCAAGCGACTGGGCCAGGCCTTCTCGTCCACGCGAGAAGCGTTTCAAATCAACCAGGACATTCTTGACTATCCAAAGAAGGACATCCAGAACGAGCGGTACGTGTTCACGGATGGCTGTGGCGAGATTTCTCCCGAGGGTGCAGCGAATATTGTCGTTGCACTCAAGCTTGGCTTCACCCCGTCGGCCTTTCAGATCCGCGTGGGCGGTGCAAAGGGTGTGGTTGTGATCTCCGATCTTGGTGAAGCCGCGCGACAAGGTCTAGAGGCTAGCGTCGTGCTGCGTGAGAGCATGTCCAAGTTCCCATCGAGACACAACATGCTGGAGATCGTCGCCTACGCGGGCAAATCTGAGGCATACCTGACGCGTCAGAGCGTGCTGATCCTGCATGATCTGGGCATTGACGAAGACGTGTTCATGGAGATGCAAGAGGAGTTCTTGGACGAGCTGCAGGCGCTTGTGGCGTCAGACGCGGGTGCATTCTACGAACTCAAGGCTGTTCTGCCGTCGAACACCATGTGGTGGGTCGATATCCTCGTGCGCCAGCTGGGTGTGAAGATGCTGACGGACGAGTACTTGGCCTCTCTTGCGAGGACAATCTACCACTACCGGTTGGCCAACACCGTGATGCGCGCTCGGATCCCCATCAAAAAGGGCCGGACATTGATGGGCGTGGCCGACTTTACGGGAACCCTCCAGTATGGAGAAGTGTTCGTTCAGTATACGGAGACCGACGAAACTTCGGGTGAAAGTCGTTGGGTAACGTTAGAGGATATCGACGTGACAGTTCACCGCAGCCCCTGCCACCACCCTGGTGACATCCGCGTTCTTCGCTGTCGACATGACGTCCCGCCACAGCTGAAACGGCTCAAGGACTGTATCGTCTTTCCATGCACTGGGCCACGGCCGCATCCCGACGAGTGCACTGGCGGAGACTTGGACGGCGACATGTTCGTTGTCATCTGGGACGAACGCCTTATCCCGGCTCGAGAGCAAGTGGCGGAGCCTATGGTGTTTAAGGAAGAAGCCCCCGGCACAAACCCCGACGGTGGAGAGTATTATCAGCCGACCGACGACAGCGGCTTGATCAGCTTTTACGTTCACTCGATTCAGGACGATATCCTGGGTGTGGCTTCTAACGCCCACCTCGCCTTGTGTGACGCGCGTGACGCTGGGAGTTTCGACGAAGATGCAAAAGCTCTGGCGCGCATCTGCTCGAAGCAAGTCGACAGTCTTCGTGCCAAAGAAGACCTGGAGATCGTGCGCACGCATGCCCCAAAAGTGTACCCGGACTTCATGCAGAATAAGGACAAACCGTACTACGTGTCCCACAAAGTCCTAGGCAAGATGTTTCGCCGCTGCAAGGCGATCATGGACACGACCATGGTGGAGAGTGTGAGCCGCATGCCAGTACGAGACGACCAGTTTCTTGTGGCGGGGTATACCGACTATGTTGCCCAGGCAAGTATCCTCTACCGGCAATACAAGCTGAGGGTGAGAGCGCTGCTGCGCATGTCTGGAGCGCACGCGGAAACGGAGCTGGCGACGGGCATGATTGTGGAGCCTCTCAATGTGTACAAAGCTGATTATTTCCGCTTTGGAGTGCAGTGCAAGGACGCGTTCTCCGAGCTCCAGGCGTCGTTCCGGCGCGAGTTTGATGCGATGATGCGCGATCTTGGGTCCGACGAGCCCTCCAAGATGGCAGCGGCGTGTTACTTTGTCGCATATAACGATTCGGATGCAACGGCACGCTGCTTGAGCTTTGCATGGGTCGTGATCGACCTGCTGGTGACCAACAAGGCCTCGCATGTGGGAGAGTCGCCCCGTGTGGCGTGGACGCCAGTGCGCTCATCGGTGTACGCCGAGACGATTCCGAAGCTGCAGCTCTGCCTCTTGGCGGAGGTGGTGACGAGCATGGAGGAGCTGCTGTCTGACCTCTTCGACCGATTGGTTGCGGTGAGTCTGCTGCGTTCGGCGATGCCAGCTTGTCTCAAGAAGAAGGAGCTCGACCTCGTCCTCTTTGGCTCGTCGGCGCTGCTTACATTTGAAAAACAGTCGGACCTGGACGTGATGGTCTGCTGCAACTCACATCGTGGCTCACTGAAGGCTATTGCAAAAGCCCTGGAAGGTGTGCACGGCAACGTTGATCTGAAGGACGACATTCGTGTACCCCTGCTGTCGTTCTCCTTCCATCAATGGTCAGTGGAGTTGTGCAAAACGTCGAACGGCCCGCTGAAGACACGGCTGTTTCGCACCTACATGGCCAGGTACGACTTTTTCTGGCTGTGTGTGCACTTCCTTGTGCGCTGGGGCAAGTGCGTGGGTCTCATTCGACGGCGTTCGGGCGGTGGCCACGACATGTTCTCCCCTACGGGCTTCATCTGGCTCTTCATTCGCTTCTGCACCGAGAAGGGCTTCGTACAGCCGATCAGCAGCGGAGAAATCACGCTGAAGCAGATCCGTCAAACCAACGATATTGACTCGGAGATCGCGTTCTGGACGGCGCACCTTACGCAGTTGGTCTCTGGCAACGACGACGTGTCGGCGCTGTCCGCAGCAGAGGTGCTCTTGTCGTTTTTGACGTACTATGCAAAGCTGTCGACGCCGAACAGCGCGTTTGGATTTTATGACCCGCTGGACCCGGAGAATGACACGCAGCTAGACGACGATGGCATTGCACTCTTCCGGTCCGAGTGCCACATTGCGGTCCACCAGCTTGTGATCGCGAAGGGTGACATCAACTACCTGCTGTCTCACCGCCAACAACAGACGAGCAAGATTACGCTCACCCATGCACTAAGCCTGCGTGTGCACGAGGCCAAGGACTTCTTCTCACGCAAGATCCTGTTCGAGACGAAGACGGAGAGCTCGACGCGACTGCGGTTCACGCCTCACCCAAATGCGCTACGCTCCGACTTGTACGTGGCAGAGATCATGGGCTCTGGCGACGCTGTTCAACGCATTGAGAGCCACATCCGCATGATCGAGCAGGAACTTGGCGCCGGTATGACGCACCGCCCGAAGCACAACTTCCATCGCGAAGGCTCCAGTTTGCTGCTGTTTGAGGGTGCGTTGTCCCAGTCGGAGAAAATCGGCTTCCAGGCCTACTTTGGCAACCGCCACGTGGAGCACAACAACATTCCGCTGCACCAAGCGCATTTGATCTGCTTCATGAACGGCCGTGAGTGGTATGAGCACGCAGCGGCAACATTCTGCGCCAAGTTTGTGCAGCAGATGGTCAAGTTGTCGCGCTATGAGCACCTGAACCCAGGCGCGTCAAAGGCCACAGCATTTGTCCGCTTTGGTCACCACTATCTCATCCATCTACCTCGCTCGTTCGACGAGGAGACCATCATGCTCGCGAGTATCAAGAAGCTGGAGGACGAGTTTGAGCGTGGACGAACGGCGCGAGAGCTGTACGAGTCAGTCTTGGTGGCGAAGCATAAACAGCGGACAGAAGCAGCGGATGAGAATGCAACCAATGGACCAAAAGTTGTCTCTGCTTCAGACACCACGGGGGAAAAGGGAGAGGAGAGTGAATGGTCGGAACTGGATGAGGATGGGAAAGGTCGCCCAGAGTACGACGAAGATGGGGAGGATTATTCCGACAACGACAACGAGGACGAAGATGGAGGTGGCGGCGGTGGCGGCGGTGGCGGTGGTGAGAGTACTTACAATCGACGCAGACGAATGCCGCGGATGAGCTTGAAGAACGCGTCCACGCTCGCCCGAGGCGACAAGGGGGTGACGCACTCGTTCTACTCGATGATCGAGACGCAACACGCCGAGTGGGCGGAGGAGTACAGCAAGGAGCACAAGGCGATGACGCTGCACTCCACTTCGAACACGTACCAGGTGTCCATCGTTCACCAGGGGTTCGAGTTCAATGTGACGCTGACGGCGGACTTACAGCTGGTCAAGATCAAGACACGCCCGGAACGGTGGTTCAGCACCACGCTCAAGATGCGGCAGGAGCTAGATGAGGAAAGCGACATGATGGATGCTACGCCAGACGTGCGCTACTACGTGTCCACCACGGAGGAAGTGCCCAAGACACACGAAGTTTACGTGAAGCTGGCGACGTGCTGCGAGAAGGCACCCGACGGCCGCGGTGTGTTGGAGTTCTGTGGGCCCGAGGGCCAGACACAGGACAAGGTACGTATCAGTCGATACCTGCTTGATGCCGGCGAGTCGTCGGCCTCTTTGGCGACGGTGCGTCATGTGCGCGGCAACTGCTACTACAACGCCGAGACGGAGTTGCAGTTGTCGCTCATGCGCATCCGAGAGTTTGGTATCCCGGACCGCAACCCGGATGACGGCTTTCTGAACGTGAGCGACAAGGTGGAGGCCGAGTTCCGACTGCCGCCACTCACGCCCGAGCGTCGGCTGCGGCCAGCCTTTGCTCGCGAGTTCTTGGCCATGGGGGTCGATTTCGTGGACTTCCTGCGCGCTGAAATGGATCGGACGACGCCCGATCTCTGAGGTTGTGTGCATCGGTGTGCATCGAGGCTTACTCAGTTGGATGATAAAATGCACAGGTTTATTCGACGGTCCAAGTCACCGACGTTTTTCCGTTTGACTCGGCAGAGCGTTGCGAAGACAAGCGACACGTCTTCCAGTAGGAGTCACTCTCTGATAATCACTCATTTTTACTATGGCTCCGTATGTGCCTGGATGATGCAATGGGCAGTTAGTGCAAAGGGCCAACGCGCAATTACTTGGCAGGAAGGTCGTGGTAGGATCGCCTCTTTACTTCAGGAAGTGCTAGTAAAGCTGATCGACGTCCACTACCCAGAGAGACGCCGCAATGCTCGTGATCTCGGTGGGGCTATCATAGATGATATGCTGCGCAATACAGCAGACAAACCGCAAGCAGCTCACCTCGACGGTTGCCTGGAAGTTGAGATACACGAAGACACCACAAAGCTGGTCGAAGTGAGCAAGCCATGCAGCGTTGATGATGTCCAAGTAGTGCTCCAGTGTTAGTCGGTGATGCTGACGCTTGGCATGACGAAGCGAAGCGTGGAGAAGGCGGTTCAAACAGACACGCACGCTTCTTAATGGGAGAATGTTGAACCCTACGCCGACCAACATGGTTGAAGCAAAGTGGCTGCACCGTGGGCGTGTTTTGCGATATCTGCCTAGGCTACTGATCATCAAGCAGGCTATTTCCAAGCACAAGAGGTCCAAGACGACCTGCGCTTGCTTCGCGAAGAGAAGGTGGCTGGTGCCCACCCGCAGCTCTTTATCCCCATCGTATGTTACTATGCCACAAGCGGATGGAGAGCCTCAAATGCGCTGTAAGCGTCCATGAACAGCAAGCGATGAAGCCACCACAAGGCTCAAGGCTCAAGGCTACACAGATGCTGGATTATGGCATCCCATGAAGTCTGTGCCACCGTGCATGAAGTATGTCTACTACGTGTGGGTGAAGGCACGAGGTCGTCTACGGGCGGCATTACCCCGCACACTACTCAAAGAGCTGGCGAAGTTGGTCGGCCTCGGCAGCCATTTCATCTTGTGAGCGTGCCGTGCGACCTTCGTTGTCTACGTGCAAGTTGCGCTCATTCTTCTCGATCTGCAGCAGTAGAAGGAGGAGCTCAGTAACGACAACCCACGAAACCAAGTTGTCGAGAGCCATGAATCTACCACGCAGTGCAGTACCTCGGGGTAAATGTCGTCGTTGCTCTCAAAGTCCTGCACCGCACGCGGGATGACGTGAATGTGCACGTGCTTGACCGTCTGTCCCGCGGCCTCTCCATCCTGAATCGTGAACGTGAGGGAGGAAGCGCCGAAGTGGCGCTCGAGCTTTCTGCCAACAGTCTGTGCCAATCGCCCAAGAATCAAGAAAACCCCGAAAGCAAAGGAACGTGTCAAAAACGACCGCGTTTGGAGAACCAGGCCCAATTCCAGGAGCTCACACTGCCAAGCCGATAGGTTCACACGTACCTGCGCAGTGGCCCACAGATCGCCCACTTCGTCGACGTCCAGCATCTCGAACCGCGCCACGGGTCTCTTCGGGACGACAAGAACGTGGCCTACGCATAATGCCATGAACCATGTTAGAGCTGACACACTCTCTGAGCCTCGAGAATGCTTCTGGGTTACTTTGCAACGGGATAGAGACGTATACGAAGTATTGGTGTACCTGGGACGATTGGCTTGAGGTTCACCATGGCGAACGAAAGCGCCGACTCGTAGAAAATCTGGGAGAAAAGCACACGAAAGGCGCCGAAGCACCTACCGGAAGGATCCAGACACTGATCAAAGCTCAGCAGCTCTTCCATCGTGCAAACCAACGTCCAAAGAGATCAACGGAAGTCAGTATGGCGACAATTTGCTCGTCTCGCGCGGTTTATAGCGACCAGTATTACCTTGAACGAACTCGGCAAGGAGCGGCGATGACGACGTGGTGTTGCGCTGAGAGGGCACGAGCACTGGTGTCATCTCGCGGAACCACTCAAGACTGCTGACTCCAGCGTCCACGAACGCAGATTCAGTCACCAGCAGCGTCCGGTCAAGTGGAACCCGAAGCTGGCGCGACGCTTCTTCATATACTGACGCTCCATCCTGTGCATCAACAAGAGCACGTATTCGAGTCAGGCCCAGATAGGCTTGCTGGAAGTAAGGCCCTGGCAACGCAATGCGACGCACAAGCTTCTCGTGCGCGACATAATCGAATGCGTGGAGCATTGTGGGAGGCTTCTCAGTAGTCTCCGCTTCGTCGCTGATAAGCCCCAGGCGATAGCCGTGGCTGCATGTACACAGTATCGCGAAACATCGACATGAGCACCGCTATCATCTCTTCCAGCTCCTAGAGCGCAAACCCAACAGCAGAGACCAGTGCATACACTTTGAGCGCCTGCATGCTCTGTTCGAACCAGCACACACACCTGGGGTCAGTATGGACGCCACAGCTTCGTGAGTAGCAAAGTTCGACTTCTGGACCTTCGCCGCGTCCCCTTCTTGAGCAAAAGCGCGCTCCGCTGTGCTGCGCGACAGCTGGAAGAGCACGGAGCGCACGTTACGCGCTGCAGCAGCAGCATGCAGCGCGCCTTTAGCCAGCTGCAGCCCCGTGGTCGTGGCCATGAGTCCTAGTGTTCCCAATCTGCCACTGAGTTCCCTCGAGTTGCCATCATTTTGTTGCACCTCGCCCTCGATTATTCACCCACATCACGACCAGAATTGACCAATCACAGGGAAGATGGGATCTAGCCTATCAGCTGCTCGTGATACCAAAGAAACCCCGAGTTCACGCGTTGCCGTCATCACAGCACTTAGCGATGCAGCTAAGCTACTCCGGGTTTCTCGTAGCTAGTTCCTTGCATCGCCGCTATTCCATTCCTTCCCAGTTCTGCGAGCTACTACCGATCCATACCTGTGCCACCACACCCAAGCACGTGGCAAAACCTCCTCGCCCCACACCCTCGCTCATTTCCCTAGCTCTTCTCTACATGGGGGATCGACCAGTGTGGTGGGGGCGGTCAATCGACCAGCGCGC
>JAADYK010000308.1:0-24668 GCA_023338225.1 Halophytophthora batemanensis
ATCGGATGGTAAGCACCACCAAGGAATCATTGCAGTTTGTCTCATGGGTTCGACGCTTCATATACATGTGGTGTGGATCATAATCTCATGCTGCACACACGCCTCACGCGAGCACCCACATGAGTAAGCACCCCATACAAAGCACATAATCGCAACGTTTACGTTGAAATCCGTTACGCTCTGACGCTCCAAGCCCTATCCGACGCTCTCCAGAGGGAACCACGACACGCCCTCACATCATAAGAGCTCATAATCTGATTACGCTACTCGGAGGATTGTGTTCCCTGCCGGAATAGCTTGCGCGGCTCCATCTATCACCTGCACCCCTTGACTCGGTAATCCAGACGGGGTCGCACTGCCACACGCTGCGCTTCCCCACGGGAGCCGCTCGGGTTTCCGTCTGCGATCTGCATCGCCGACGCATGTGACGCAACTCGCTTCGCCTTCCAGCCCAGCCAACTCCGCCCAGCCACCTCTTCTCATTCCGCCTTTTGCTTCCTACCCAGCGAAGCAATCCAACCCAACAGCACACCAAACACGCAACCAGTGCCCGAAGTGATCCGCTCTGCAACCATGCCGTCTGCCACCGAGACCTCCGCCACTCCTGACGCCACGGTGCCCAAGATGACGTACCGCTTCCTGGGCAACTCTGGGCTGCTCGTGTCCAAGCTGGCGCTGGGCAGCTGGATGCTTTTCGACGAGAAGCACACGGTGGATGCCTGGTACGAGATGATGGCGCTCGCGTTCAAGCGCGGCGTGAACTTCTTCGATAACGCGGAGGTGTACGGCAATGGCCAGGCCGAAGAGGTGATGGGTGCCGCCATCCAGAAAGGCATCGCCGAGAGTCTGTGGAGCCGCGAGGACCTAGTGGTGACGACAAAGCTGGCGCTGGGCCCCAAGGGCTGGGAGGCGTCTGGCCCGAACGCACAGGGCATCAGCCGCAAGCACATTGTGGAGGGCACGCGCGCGTCGCTACGCCGCATGCAGCTCGAGTACGTGGACGTGTTGTATTGCCACCGCCCGGAGCCCTTCGCGCCCATCGAGGAGACGGTGCGCGCCATGAACTTCGCCATCGAGCAGGGCTGGGCCTTCTACTGGGGCACGAGCGAGTGGCTCTCGGCTGACATCATGGAGGCGTGCGAGATCGCCGACCGCCTGGGGCTGGCGCGTCCCATCGTGGAGCAGCCGCAGTACAACCTCATGGAGCGCTCCAAGGTGGACTACGACTTTGTGAACCTGTACAAAAAGTACAAGCTGGGACTCACCACGTGGTCTCCGCTGGCGCAGGGCGTGCTCACGGGCAAGTACAGCGCTGGCGTGGCCAAGGACACGCGCTTCGCTGACCCCTTCTTCCACGGACTTTTCGGCAACACGCTCGAGGACTACGCCGCCAAGGCCGACAAGCTCAAGGTGGTGGCGGACGAGTTGGGTTGCTCGCTGGCGCAGCTGGCCATGGCCTGGTGCGTCTCCAACGAGAACGTGTCCAGCGTGTTGGTGGGTGCTAGCCGCCCTTCGCAGCTCGACGAGAACCTCAAGGCCCTCGCCTACGTGGACAAGATCACGCCGGAGATCAAGGCGCGTATAGACGAGATCGTGCAGTTCGTGCCGCAGGTGCCCACGATGGACCCGCTGGCTAGTATTCGCGGTCGCTGGCTGTAGATTGTAGGAGGTTCCTTTTGCAGGCTGGCTGCGGTGGAGACTGTGGACGCTGGAGTGGTTTGTGGCGGCGTCAGCAGCGGTGCCCCCTGCAGCCTCGGCGACAGTAGAATTGTCCTGACACGCCCCTTTGCGACATCAATCATCAATCCTACATGGTTGCGCTTCAATCGCATGGATGTCTCCTGTGTTGACTGCACGTGCATGCTATGTTGTATGCTTTGTCGTATTTTTCCGATGAAGGTTGGTGTCAGGCAGCTTCCAATGGCTTTGTTGGGCTTGGGTTTCGAGGAGCGGGGGCAGTTTGTGTTGTGCGGTTTGTCGACTGTGCAGTTTGTCGAGTGTGCAGTTCGTCGACTGCTTCGAGGCCTGATGTGCCGTACTGTCGACGTAGAGCTGGATCGGGAAGCACCACTTCATGAACGCCGATCGTCTCGAGCCGGGACTCTCGAGCATTCGCGCCAACGATCTACGCTCGCAACTGGTCCAAAATCAACTCAGCAGATACCGGAAGTGCACGGCCTTCTGACTAGCTCTGCTTAATGCGTGAAGGTGAGAGCAGCGCGGGTAAATATAGTCGTGCTAAGGCGTGGCAAGCGTGTTGAAGTTCCCAGAGTTGCGTGTAGTCGAAGTGATGGCAACCCTTTTGCGACTGTGGGCATGGCTCGCACCGGATAATCGGGTTTGTGGCGAGTGGAGAGCGGTCGAAAGGCTGCGTCCATCGGACGCATGTTGGACGCATGGCCAACGGCATTAGTTCGGACACTCCTTATAAGGGTACTTTTGGCATCTCGTGCGAGGTTTGATTTGACTTGGGAGACCAAACATGCATTTATGGAGGTTTTGGACAACTCTGCTTCATCGGGGCCAGAGGACTAAACTAAATCGGGGCTCATGGCAAATGAAGGTGCCGTGACGAAACGAGGAGCGCAGGCGAAGCTCGAGGCGCGCGAAGAAGCTAGACGCCATTGTGGTAAGCATGCTCTAGAGAGAATAGAAGGCGGAGAAGTTTGCCGCGCGAGAGCGTCAAAGTACTTGATCTTACATGCATAGTCATATCACTCCAACTTGGGTCCGTGTACGAGAGGCAGAAGACGAGAAAGAGCCCCTTGCTGGATGTCCACGTTAGCTGGCCACCACTCAGCCCAGAGGCTCGGTGATCAAGCTTGGGACGCCAAGTCAACCGAGTCGATTATCAATAGGTCCAGGCAACAATGCGGCTGGCTGATGTCGACTCATGACGATGTTGGACTGTGACTTGCCACCTGGAGATGGAAATGCCGCCGAGCAAAGACGACCCAAACGCTGTGCAGGCAGTGCCGTCACGAGCGGCTCACTGGAAGGTGTCGAAGAAAACGCAGCATCCCGAGAGGCAGTAAACTCTCGAGGTATCCCTTGAGGTCGGATAGCGCCATCTATAGGCGCAGCACAGCGTCAGAAGCGATCACACTAACACAAGCAACGCATGCAGCATAAACAGATGCCCAAGCCTACCAGTGGTGCAACACTGCGTCTCCCTCACTCAGCCGGTGACACCATGATTCGCCTTGAGTTGACGCTGTGGCCGTGCGCGACTCCAATATCGACGTCGGACTCCTCAGAAAGTCGCCGTTTGCAGTCTAGCGTCTCGATCGGCTGCAACTGCCACTGTTGTTGCTGGACCAGCGTCTCGTGCCGATCGTACTACAGCTGCAGTTAGTCTGGGCGGAGCAGGATCTGAGGTGGGGACTTTTTCTCCGTCTTCTTGGAGCCAGCCACCCAGATAACCACCCAGACTGGCTCCGGAGTGCCGACAGCGGTCAGGGCCCACGATGATCGGAGGCTCAAGTGCACTTACTCCATAGACCCGCGGAACTTGGCACAATCATGTAGAAAGTGTTCTTGGGCCTGGACCCTCTTCTTGCGTTGTTTCCCTTGATCTCCGCAGAAAAACCAGCGACAGTTCTCGCGCTGCTGCGGGTCGCTCACCCAGGTGAGCCAAGCCCACTCGGAGTTGGTAGGGCGGACCACCGAGTGAACACCAGCCCCATTCGTAGACCTTTTGACCGCAGTCCGCCCAGCCTCGAGCGTGGAGGCAACCGCTGGCCGGTACGGCTCCGGCTTGTCCACACCGACAGCCTTAAGTTCCTGAAGAATGTACTGGTCCATAGCCTTCACCGTTCGACGTGTGGAGGACACTGAGATGAGTACCATGCCCTTGCTTTGGCACTCTGCTGCCTTAAACTTGTCGCGGGAGACCTTTGTAGACGCAGAGAGACGCACTGAGCCAGTATATCTCACGTGAGCAACGAAGTCGCCATCCACCGGGTCGAATAGTTGTCACCAGTACCGACGTTGACGTCCTTGGCACTCAAACGTGAGTTTCAACTTGGGCCAATACGCGTCGAGTTCCAGACCGCTCACTTGAGCGGGCCTAGTTGACCCAAATCGCAAGCCAAAGAGAACGCGCCAGCGCGGCGACAGCAGACGGATGCCCTGTGCCGCGAGCTTCGCGTCCGTCGCGTCCGTGTTCGCCTTGTTTGGCACACGCACCTCTCGTATGACAGATGAAAGGATAGTGTCGTCTTTTTACTTCAAAATACTCGTTTGTTGTATGCTACACGAGCACTTGCTTTAAGTATGACTCACCAAAATATATTGCCCGGCACCCACGGGACCAGTAACTTGCGCCTAGTATGGTTTACTACTAGGCGCAAGTTACCTCGAGAGCCCACCCACTCCAAGTCGGGAAGGTGAGATGGCGCTGCTCTTCCTGCTGGGCCGGCGCTCGGCGGTGGCCTCGGTCTCGGTCTCGGCGGTGGCGGTGGCGCGCCGTAGCTCCCCGGCGGCGCTAGCATCCAGGCGACTGGTGCACGCATCGTGCGAGACGTGGCCGCGACTGCTCCCTCAGCAGCTGCTGGTGGCGCACCACAGGCGAAACGCCGAGCTTCGCGCGAAAAGCGCTCGCGAGGAATGGACGCGTCGTAATGCGGCGCTGGTGCGGCGCTTCCCTGTGTGTCTGGCGCTGTCTCCTGCGAAGGGAGAGCCGTGCCGGTCTTTCTTTCAGCGCGTGCAGCGGCTTCTGCGCGTGGCGCTGCATCTGGCTAAGCTGCTGTGTCTCGTAGCGCCTCTGGCGGTGTCAGCACCGCTGGCCTTTTCGGCGGGAGCCGTGCTTCCTCAGGTCCAAGAGCAGTGGTGGGGACTGGCGCTCTGGCTGGCGCAGTTCTCGTCTCCAGCAGTCATGAAGTTCCTCCAGTGGGCCAGCACGCGGCGCGATATGTTCCCGGCCTCCTTCTGCGACCGCTTCGAGCGGTTTCACGAGAACGCGCCGCTACATTCGTGGCAACAGACGGAAGATGCCTTGCGGTGCGCTCTGGGCTCCAACTGGCGGGAGATTGTGGCCGTGGACCAAGAGCCCATTGGTTCCGGTTGCATTGCGCAAGTCTACCGTGGTCGTCTCCGCGCCACAGGCGAGGAAGTGGCGGTGAAGGTCATTCACCCACATGTAAAGAAGCTAGTGTCATTGGACCTGCAGATTATGCGTGGGCTCGTAAGTCTTCTGGAGATAATACCACGGCTGCGCTGGCTGGGTGGGAAGGACAGCGTGGACGAGTTCGCGGGGCTCATGGAGCGACAGCTGAATCTGCGTGCGGAGGCAGAGAACCTGGTGCGTTTCGGTGAACACTTTCGCGGTCGGAAGGGGTTGCGATTTCCCAAGCCACTCATGGAGTTCACGACGGAGAGCGTCTTGGTGGAGAGCTATGAACCAGGCCTGCACTTCAGCGAGATCGTTGACCAGCTAGAGCCTTTGCGTCGGAAAGCGGTGGCGCGTGTGGTTCTCGAGTCGTATCTGCGCATGGTCTTCCTGGACAACTTTGCCCACGGAGACATGCATCCAGGCAACCTCCTGTTCGAGGAGCAAGCGGGTGAGAGTGGTTCGACGTCAGGATCATTCTCGAAAGCGAAGAGCAATGCTGGCGTAGTGGTGGTTGACGCGGGTATCGTGACGAAACTGGAGCCGGAAGATCTACGGAACTTCGTGGAGCTCTTCCACGCCGTGGCGACAGGCGATGGATACAAGGCCGGTGAGCTCATTGTATCGAGGAGCAAGCCTTTGAGTGAACAGAAGCTCGCGGACGGGCAGCCAGCCCCGCCCAAGTGCAAGGACCTCGAGTCCTTCTGTATGGGCATGGAGAAGATCGTGGACGAAGCACTGAGCTGGAGGTTAAACCTGCGGAAAGTGCACGTGGGTGCACTACTACGGGAGGTGATGGAGCTCTGCTGCACGCACGAGGTGAAACTGGAGGGCAAGTACGCCTCCATCGTGGTGTCCATCGCCGTGCTGGAGGCTGTGGGCCGCAAGCTGGACCCGGACATTGATCTGCTGGGCGTAGCGCTGCCAATCATCATGCAATCGCTCGTCAAGAACGTCCTGAATTGATGGAGATGCAATGGACACGACCAATGGCTGGACTGGGGAGTCACTGTGGCTTTCGGTACGTCACCTCGTAGAGGAGAATGGCAACGAGGTGCGAGCGGAGTCGCTCCGCCATTTCGAGTGCCGTCTCGTTGGTGGAGTCTGTCCGCGCCTTGAGGTTGATGTCGTTGAGAACGAGCACTTCGGCAGCCAAGGCCGAGTCATTCGCGGCCGCTGGAAGAGACAGAGAAGCCGTTAGACTGGAAGAGTAAACGAGTGGGTAAGGTTGGATGCGACCGAGGCCGATGGACGAGAAGACGGAGAGATCGGGCACACGTACCATAGTGGAGGGCGCTCCATCCGTCGTCCTGCGCATAGAGACAGCTCGTATATAAGCACGATTACATAGACACTTGCAATAGATGGACCTTCGTATGCATGCACGTACGTCTGTTTCGTCGATGAAGGCCTTCTTGCGCAGTAGAACCTTGGCAACGCTGGCGTGGTCTTCTCCGCACGCCTGTGGGGGTCACAGCCTCCAGTATGAGTCGAAATCCACGCTGCAACAGATCAACTCGTCCATCTTCTACTGCAGTGCACGTACGAGCATTAGCGGCGTCATGCCGGTCTTCTGCTTGATCCAGGAGCAGCCAGAAAGAGTTAGAAGCTGTCATGGGCCATGGCATTGTTGTGGAAAGGCAGTAGTGATCCAAGCCACACACATCCTTCCGATTGATGGTGATTCGTCGCACGGGCGCCTTGTCCACCAGCCGTGCCACAATGCTCTCGTGGCCTCCCATCACGGCAAAGTGCAAGGGTGTCCAGCGCATTTCCAGCTGGAATGACGCCGTCGACAATCCGCATAACGGTGTCAGTGGGCTGTCGACGCCAGGAGCTCCAGCAGTAAAGCACCACGTACGTCGGGGTCATCGATTGTCGCCTCCTCATGGATAAGCGTCCTCACAGCCGCCTCCGCACCCTGCAACACAGTACGAGATCGTTTAGGATACACAAAGACAACAACTTGACCTGGAGCGAGGTGAGGTGGTAGCTTACGTGTCTGCAGGCGTAGTGCAGAGCCGTCCTGCCCTTCTCCTGCTCGCAAGAACCATCCGGTGATCGAGAACGTGAGGGGTTTGCGGGCTTCTCGTTCTTGCACTGCAGACACAGCAATGAAGCGAGGCCCTACGTCTTTGCCGTTCGGGTTCTGGTTGTTGACCCGCAGTTGATGATGCAGGTAGCCATTGTGGTCGAGTTTGGCTACTCCGACCCGTTCCACACCCCGATACCGATAGTTCAGTCCTCCGTGCTAGCATCCGCACAGAGATGCCGGCGTCTCTAGCAAGACAGAGGGTAAAATGCCCTCCCTACCGGTCTCCTTACCGTGGATGTGAAAGAAGATGGAACGTCGATAGAGGCGAATGCGGTGGTTCACCGAGTCGCCTTCCACCTGCCGCAGCACCGGCGCGTTTGTGCCCACCTTGCGCTGCTCGGACCATTTCATCTCCATGAAGAGCTTGGGCAGCTCCTCCTCATCCTGCTTCTTCTTGGCAGCCTTCTTGGTCTGCTTCGTGTTCGCTTCCTCCGCTTCCTTCTCCAGGAAGGCCGCCAACTCGGCGTCGCTGCCGCTCGCAGTCACGCGCTCTTGTCCTGGACGGAGGAAGCTGGAGAACATAGCTGCTTGTACCGACGAACTCCGAGGTCCTGTTGTCGCCTCTTGGTCCAGAACGACTGCTAGTGCGTCTTTTTGATGCAAAAATGTATTCTTCGCTGAGGAAGCGGCCATTAGAACGTCCCGGTCCGAGATCGCCACGGATAACGGCTAGCGAACATCTACGAACTAATCTCACTGCTGGCTGGGTGCGCACACCTCTCCGGATTGAAGCAGTCGGGGTAGATACCCCCATGTCCACTTGCTTCATCCCTAGACGACCTCAATGGCGACTACTACGCTTCGGCGAAGGTGAGTGGCGACCGCGGTCCGAGGCGCTATCACTGGAGCAGCTGCGGCTTCGGCGAGGCTTCGTGGGACGACGACGACGCCGTGGGGACTGCGAAGGCGAAGAGGAGGCTGAGCGACGACGGCGAGGAGACGGCGAACGATGACTTCGGCGGCTGTAGCATTGCAATCGATAGCAAGTCAGAGCCGTCACCTGCTAGTCTAAAGTTCGCTACGAGAAGCCAAGCAAGCAGCAGTGTGTGAGTCTATCTACTGCCATACCTTCGTTCACGAGATCTTCTCTCGCTCCTTCCTCTGGTTCCGGAATGGCGGTCACGTGATGGAGATCTGCGTCAACGTATACAACAGCAACAGCAGCAGCAGCAACAACAGCACACACACACAAGGTTAGCAGACAAAGTGCACGACATAACACCGCAGGCTTGTCCTCATCGTACCGGCGTCTGGGACGGCGCTTGACTGAAGGTGAGCGTGATCGCGACCGGAACCGTCTGGAGCGGCCACGCGGCGGACTCCACGAGCGTCGAGGAGGACTACGCCGACGCGGAGGGCTTCGCTGACGTCGTGGCGCGCTACGAGAGCGTTCTCGTGGCTCATTGCGGCGGTCTCCACGCTCACTCTGGCGTGATTCTCGCTTGGTCGGCTGCTTCGGAAGGCCCGGAGACTTCTCCGTGGTCTTCTGGCCAGGAGCTGCGCTGGGAGTCGAACGCGACTGTTGCTGGGTGTTGATCTCGGCCCGCTTGGCTTCGAGCACCTGACGCAGTTTGTCCTTTTCAGCGGCGATGCCCTCCATCTCCTGCTTCTTTTTGTCTAAGATGACGGTGGGGATGCCAGTGGGGTTGGCCTGGGCGCTGAGTAGCAACTCCCAGAGCTCCTGCGTGAAAGGCGCGGCCTCCTTCTCCAGGAAGCCTGTAAGCGCGATCTGGAGCTGACGCGGGTCCAGTCGCTCGTCCACTTTAGGCTCCAGCAAGTTGATGGCCAGCGAGACGACGATGTCGTCCTCAAAGCCCAGTAGCTGCGTGATCCGCTCGGTGACCCACTGGTTGATCACTTCGCGCTGCACTTTGGATAGGTCCACGCGCTCGCCGAAGCACTTGGGGAAGGACATTCTGGACAGTAGCTTCTTGTTCTGACTGAAGTACCGACTGTCCTGGTCCACGCTCGTGCCCTACAAGCGCGCAGATCGCGTCCAAGCAATAGCCACGTCAATACGAATCGGAGCAAGGGCGGGAGCAAGAGAGCAGGTTCCGCTGCTTCTCCTGCGGCAGGAGGCGCGTGTTGCGAGGCTGGAGAAGGCGTCGGGGCGGGGCTAGACGCGCCGCATACTCACTCGGAAGCCGCTCGCCATGGTTCGCTTCGGCCCTGCCTGCTCGCCTTGTGTGTTGGCTCCAGCTCACTCCGTTGCGCGCTAGCGTCACCATCTGGAAGGGTGGGTTGTGTGGCACGACAGGCACACAACTCGCCACCGTCCCTGTAAAACCGGCACAACCGCTTTCTTCCCCTTGGACCAGCAACAAGCAGACAAAGGCACTGAGCGCCATGGCGACGACGACGGCGCCGACGGCGACGGCGACCGCGGGCGGCGCCTCCAAGGCGCGCCAGACCTTCCACATCCAGCTAAACAGCGCGAGCCCCGCGGAGATTAACTTTAAGGAGCTAGTGCGTAAGAGCGCGCCGGCCACGCAACCGGCAAGCCAGAGCAACTCTCTAGGCACTTTGGCCGTCGCGGAGGAGACTGCGGCGGCCACTAGCGACGCTAGGACAGCCGCCAAGCCGCGCTTTTCCACGACGCCCAGTCGACCTAAGCGCTTCGACATCATTGAGCACCTGGAGAAGCGCTACGGTGGCGGCGCCGTGCTGAACGACAGCGAAGAAGGCCCGGGCGTGGCCATGGGCTTCGACCGCCGCGACGACGACGACCTGTACGACTCGGAAGACTCGTTCATCGACGACACGGAGCTGCAGTTGAATATTGAGGAAGTAAAGGGCCAGACCAAGGTAAAGACCAAGCACTCGGGCTTCTTTGTGAACGCTGGCGACGACATCGAGACGTTGGCGAAAGAGGATGGCGGCGAGAGCGACAGTCCGACTGGCAAGACTGGCAAGGGCAAACGCGGCAAGAAGCGCAGTATAGACGCGTCTCGCGCACTCAAGTCCTTCCTGGACGAGTGGCCTGATGTCGCCAGCGACTGGCAGCCCGACGACGATATTGTGTCCAAGCTCGAGGTGCTCCGCAACGCAGTTCGCGAGCGTACGTCGGGTTACTTGGTGTACTTGCACTGCTGGTGGCTTGGAGATTAAGTGGAGTGTGCGTGGGTGGCGGGATGTGGTGGTGTATGGATGTAGTGACAGAGGTTGGGCCAATCCCCAAGGTTTTCCCGCGAACACTGGACGAGCCGCTGCGCGCCGTGGACAGACTTGTGGTGGAGGCGCACCCCAACAATTGGCGCGTGAATGGCTACTTTGCCACACTCATGACCTTCCTCCCGTACACGAAGCAGTATCTCAAGGTCCGTCTGGGCTATTGCGCTTTGGCGCTCCAGTTGGCAGCAACAGGTCCACAGGGCCCGAACTGATGGTTGTGGGATTTGGTGCGTTCTTTACAGTCCAATATGCTGCGTCTGGAAGCTCGTGATACAGCGCGAAGCGAGAAGGAGACACTGGAGAAGGGCATCCAAGAGATCACTGACGAGGTGAGTTTGCGCGCTGCTGTGGAGAGTAGTGGAGTGTCTTTATCAAGCTTGGAGCTATCGACGGTGACTGGGTATGCGGTGACTGGGTCTACAGATTGCAATGTATGGGAAGCGCGCGGAGACGGAGCCCGTGGAAAAGGTCAGAGATGGTACGTGGTGTTGTAGTAGTACTCGTTCTTCGTGGGGTTGGCTTGCGCTGTTGTGTGCAAATAGCTGATGTGCTGTGCTGGTTGCACGGTTTATCGCTTTGCAGACATCCTCAAGAGCAAGACGCTGGGCGCAAACTTGCACGCGTTGCTAAGCCTGCAGGACGATTGGATCTCCAAGGAGAACGACTATCGGTGCGAGCGCAGTGTGTGTCTACTACTCTTTGTCGAACTTTGGTTGACTAACTACGCTGGCGTGTCTGTGTTTGTTGTGCGCGCAGGCAAATGCTCAAGACGGAGGACAAGAAGCACATGAAGGAGTGCGACTACAAGCAGCTCAACGTCCGTCAAGAGCGCAATCGGATCTTCAACCGGGTACGCACCTTATTGTCCCCCGAGACTCCTTCGTTATGGCCAACTAACGTCCATGCGGTTGCATGCTGAATGACCACTTGGCGCCTCAGGTACTGGGGCTCTTTGCACCGGGATTGATCGACATGCAGTCTCTGCGGGCCATGAACAAGGCCGCCAAGGCCAAGGCACCCAGGAAAAGCGCGCAGGTAAAGGGCCCTAAGGCCGCCTCTTCCTCGGCCAAGCGGAAGGTTCCCGAGGCTTCCCCCACCGCCGTGAAGCGGGCGCCGGGGATCAAAGCGTTCAAGTCGCGGATGATGGACACCGTGCCGGTCTTCAACGAAGAAGACTTCGAAGAGGTAGAATAGCGAGTTGCAACCGCTCTAGGCTTCACGCTTGTGTCAGATTAGCTGTGAGGACGTCGGTGGGCATGCAGACATCCACCGCAGTGTTGCAATAGAAGTCCGACAGAACAGACCAAGTGAACGATGCGAGCAATATCTATTAGTCCGACGACCGGCCCGAACCTCTGGTCTGGTCTGATCTGATCTGGTTTAGCACCCTTGTCCTCCTCAGTCCGACTTGACGCGGTCAAAGACGATGATCATCTCGCAGTGTGGCGTGTGCGGGAACATATCCACGGGGACGGCGTGCACGGGCTCAAAGGCGGCGCCCTGGATGGACTTGGTGCTGGGGCCGCAGAGCGTCAGCGCGTCGCGTACCAGCGAGTTGGTCGGGTTGCACGACACGTACACGATGCGCTGCACTGGCGGACAGCCACGCAGCGCACGCAGCACCTGGTGGTGCAGTCCAGCGCGCGGCGGGTCCACAATGGCCACCGCACGGTTCAAGTGCATCTCAGTCTCCTCGCGCTTCTTGCGCAGCAGATCTTTCATGACGTCTTCCGCCTTGGAGTTGATGAAGCTCACGTTGTCCACGTCGTTGAGCTTGGCGTTCACGGCAGCGTCGTCCGTGGCGGCCTTGCAGATCTCGATACCCACGACCTTACCAACGCCCTTGGACGCACAGATACCAATGGTACCAGTACCACAGCACACGTCGTACAGCAGCGTGTGCTCGTCAGCGTTTGCGTGGTGCTTGACAAGAGAGTAGAGCTTCTCGGCGCCACGTGTGTTCACCTGGAAGAACGCTCCAGGAGACACGGAGAAGCGCATGCCCAGCAGATGCTCCTCAATGGTAGCGCTGCCGTACACATTCTCCACCGGGTCGTCCTCGGATGCAGTGGACACACCCGCATACTCCTGGAGGAAGATGGAAGACACCTTAAAAGTGGCCGAGGACGCTGTCAGCTTGTCCACCACAACCTTCTTGAGTGCGTCACGCTGCTCCTGCGTCCGGTTCGCTGGGTTCACCTGCACCAGGACCATGAGATCACTGGTACTCACGCTTTCACGGACGGTGAGCACGCGCCACACGCCCGTCTTGTTCTTCACGTCGTACACAGGGATCCCCGAGGTCTCAATGATGTCCTGGAAGACAGCACACACGCCCTTCATGGCCGTAGACACGTTCACGCACTCGTCCGGCTTGTTCACGACCACGGAGCCCTCGCGGAAGAGTCCGAGACGGAATCCCACGCACGGCTTGTCCTCCGCGTCCAGTCCGAAGCTGAACTCGCACTTGTTACGGTAGCCCTCCGTCACTGGCGACGCATGGATCGCATCCAGCGGACAGCAAAGCCCTTTGTGACTCGCAAAACCCGAGAACTTGCTGGCACTCGTAATGTCCGTCGTGAGGGGCACCGTGGCCTTGATAGTGCCGTCGTCCTTCACGTAGTGAATGGCATCCGGCTTGAGTAGGATGAGCATCGTATTGTGCGACGCGATGCCCAGCGCTTCCGTCACTGACACGTCGAATGGCTCGAAGGTCATGGTCTCCAGCGCCGTCGCATTCAATGGAGCACGCCACCACACAGCGGCATCTGTCTTGGCTGAAGGACAGTGAGCGTACAAGAAGCTGTTGTGCAGTCCAATGACCCGCGCGTCCGGCACTTGGCCCAGCTGCTTCCACTCGCCCTTGGCGAAGCGGCCCGTGCCGTCCTGCATGCACACACGGCCGTCGCTCGTGCAGCACAGCAGTGTGCCACGCAGAGACGCCAACGACGTGATGTGTGAGTCTGCGGGACCAGCGCAGATCTTCTCCCACACCTTGCCGTCCTCTGAAAGACTGCTGGGTTTCAACGCGTAGATGGCGTTGTCGCTCTTGGCAGCCACCAGTTCGCCGCCAAATGACACGATGGCTTCAACGTCGGGTGCTGAAGCCTCGCGCTTCCAGAGTGTGCCGGCCTTTGCCTCGTGCGCACGGGAGTACAGCACATCGTCCGCTACAATGTAGAGCGAGCCATGGCTGTTGAGCCACTTGGGCATCTGGAGCGTGTACTGCGGCTTGGCGTCGTCCACGTACACCTCTGCCGGCTTTTTCTCGGCCTCAGTCGCAGTCTCCGTTTCAGCCTTGGCCTTCTGCTCCTGCTCCTTCTGCAGCTTGCGCTTCTTGCGGGCGATGTTGCGCTGGTCCTGAGCCACGCGCTTCTCCTTCTTGCCGTACTCCTTGCGCGTCTGACGCACGATCCGGACCAGCACCTTCTTCATCTCGGCCTCCTTGCGCTCCAGCTGCTCCTCGTACGGCACGTTGGCCCAGGGCGTCACTACATCGCGCACGTCCCGCGGCGCCGTCTCCTCCTTGCTAGCGCCTTGCGCCTCACTTTCCTCTTCCTCCGCGTTCTCTTGCTTGCTTTGCTTGCCGCGCGAGCGGATGGGCTTGAGGCTCTTCTTGGGCAGAGCCGTCTTCACCTCCATAGGCTCGCCGTTCCACTCCAACGCCTGCATCTTGGGGAGCGCCGCGTCACGTTCCGCCGGCGAGTGGAAGTGCACGAAGCCGAAGGACAACTGCCGCGTCTTCTGCACCTTCTGGAACGCCACGCCCTGCGCGCGCAGCAGCTCGCTCATGGCCTTCGAGTCCTTCCACTTGCCGTAGTTGAGCACGATCACCTTGATTTCCTCGCCCCCGCGCGCGTGGCCCTCACTTTCTGCCGCCGCCGCCGCCGCCACCTCGGGCGTCTCCACCGTCTGCGCCTGCTGCTCCTGCTGCTGCTGCTGCGCCGCCACCGCACCGCTCGTCGCCATGCCGTCCATTCCCGTCGCGACTGTGAGCCACTTTCCGATCTGATTGAAAGGCGTTCACCAGTCAATGTGCAGACCTTCCGCATAGCATACACCTGTCGAATGGCATCTCGAAAGACAGCGACGCCGCGTCACTCGGTGGGAGGCTGCAACCTGTCTTCTGTCATACTGCATTCTCCTCCACTACCACCACCACCACCGGACCAGTCCCATAGAAGCGGAAGAAGCGACACAGCGCCAGACACCAGAGCAGGAGGAGAGGCATGGGCGAGACGGAGCGGCGTAATGTGGGTCTGCTGCCGCGCAGCGCACGCACGCCGGAGCCGCTGCTGCGGCCCACGGAGCTGCGCGAGGGTTTCCAGGTGTCGGTGCACGACTGCCCGCGGCTGATGCTGCGCGAGCTGCAGCACGTGTTCCCGGCGCAGTTCCAGCGCTCCAAGGTCTCGAGCATGGGGCCCGTGCTGGCTGTGCTTACGTGCCAGAAGTCGCTCATGGACCTGAGCCAGTTCGGCACGGAAGCGGACAAGGAGAAGGACCGTCTGCTGGAAAACTTTGTGGCCTTCGCGCAGGCCGTGGCGGCGCAGCTGGCCCAGCGCGACTTCTGGGTCGACTTTATCGACCCTTGCTCCGGGCTGCCGGTACGTCTCGACATCTCGTTTGTCTCGGGCTTGTGCTGTGTCGTCAGACGACACCGTGCTCACGTGCACATTGCGGTTATGCTGTGGCGTCTGATGGCTTGGCGAGTTGTGCTTGCAGATGCTGACGCTGTCGGCCAACAAGGTGTACAGCGAAGTGGACGGCGTGGAGCTGCTGCTGCGCTACCGCTGTCTGAGCGCCGGCATGTGCAAGATCCTGGTGCATCCAGCGTGGGGCGCTGCCGTCTACCCGGCCACGCTCTTCACGAACGCGCCTTTCGAGGTGGTGGAGGAGGTGCTAGCCTCGTTGCCTGAAGAGAGCTGGGAGCAGCCTGTCGAGCCCTGAGGCGGTCGGGTCACCCTGAGGTGGCCGCCCTGAGATCGCCGCCCGCATTCGCATCTGCATCCGCATCCGCGCGCCGACGTCACGGCCTGTCAGCCCAGTCCTCTGTAGCCAGCTCTAGCCGACGCTCCCCCTAATTTACACCCCCATGCCATGTACGCACGAAGCCTTCTTGCAGCTTATCGGTCATTTCCACTGAGCCCCCACGAGATGCCATCGCTTTTGTTGCATTCATGCCCCACTACCCATTGACGCCAACGCCGACCTAGCCGACGCTCCATTCTGCCATGGATATGGCGGTCGCAGTCACGTCCTCCCAGTCCTCGCGCTGTTCCTGCCATCTACCTACTGCGTCTCTAGCTAGCGCCAGGAGAGGGGGCAACCGCCCTCTTTCAAATCTGCAGTCTGTATGTTCCTGCCTCAGACGCAAGACTACTCGTCTACCACAGAGCACGTGACACATTCTCTCGTTCATTTCCCAAGCTCTTCTCTTGATAGGAGATCGACCGGTGTAGCGGGAGCGGTCGGTCGACCAGCGCGCAAGGGAAGCATGGATCCCGACCGCGCAAGACCACGAATGCTCCACCCGCTCGAGGCGGATCAAGGATAAGTAGTGGTTCCAGTGGCAGGAGCACCCGCATGCTGAAGACATGCTCGTGCTGCGGGAGAACCAACCGCAGCATCACCAGTGAGAAGATCATCTCGTGCTCTCACTGCAGCCTGACGCTCGACCACGACGTGAACGCCGTGTGCAGCATCTACCTGAAGAATGAGCATCTGTTCACTCGGGTTCCTAGAGTCCGGGTGGCCAGAGACGTCTACTTCGCCGTGGTTAGTTGCGCGTGAGCTTGGTCACGCTTTCGTCTCGAGCGCTCTTGGGGAAACAGCGTGCGCACGCTGTCCAGTTGATTCGGGGTTCGCTTCACCCCTACAGCCAAAGCATTTCGAGTGCAGGCAACACTGCGGCTTCTTCTCAGTCGTGAACCAGGACCACGCCGACGCGGCCGGTTGGTCAGTCGGCCAGTCGAGCGAGCGTTGTCTAAGCGCGGCAGGTTCGCGATTGCTGTGCGCTCCGCGATCAATTGTCATTCTCTCTCTCCTCCTAGTCTTGATTGAGGTCCGCCTCGAAGCCCAGACCACGCAGCACCTTTCCGATATGCTTGCCCCTTTCGATGAACGTCATACCGGGCATCAAGGAGATAAGCGTGTTGATATCCTTCTTCCTCAATGCCGAGCTTGAGTGCAGCACGGTAGCCATCGATCTCCCGAAGGGGCAGCACCTTGCGGCTCTTAGTGAAGACGCGTTCCAACATCCCCAGCGGGAGTATGGTGTGCGCCTCGGGGTTAGAGTCGCCTCCACGACAGTGTAGACACTTCTTCCTGCCGCCCACCACCAAACACAGCGGGTGAGGGGCCCATGTGCCGAAGGTGTTCATGTCCACGACTGCCGCCTTCCGCTGCAGTACCTGCGTAGTCCTTCAGGAGCCAACCGGAGGCGCCTAAACGCTGGGAACGCACCGAGGCGCTGGCATACTGCTGCCCAGCTCGCGAGTGGCTCACCCCGGTGCAATGCACCACCAAAAGAGACGATTAGCTGACTCTTTCTCCGGTTGGAGTTTCCCAGCGCGTTGTTGCTCAGTCGAGTAACCTCTGGCAGAGCCAGGAAGCTGTCACAATCGTCGAGATGCCGCTGAGCCTGCCAGAGGTCTTTGTTGCCAACGTCGACCTCACACCCGCAATGCTTTCAGGTGGCCCAACCTGCCACCGCTTCTCTCTTTCCAGTAGCCAACGTCCAACCTGAGTGCACGCGCGGCGCGGTATCACGCTTCGTTGCTCGTCGGCCAAGCCGCTGCTGATCCGCAACATCCCGCGCTTCTCGCGCGCGCAGTGAGGGCGCGACGGTGATCGCTTGTTTGGCTGAGAACCTCTTCTCTAACTCTGCCCAACTGGGCAGAGAGATACCTTCGTGATACTCGCGCAGCACCCGCCATATCTGCGTCCCGCTGTTTCGGAAACCGGTCCCCGACGCTCGGATGAGGTGTATTGGCGCTGGCTTAAGAGAGACCAGGTCGTTTGTATTGATCACGTCTCTCATCATCTGCGCAGCCATGTCCGTCGTTGGACTGCACGAAGAGGTTTCGACGCTCATGGCGATCGCCGTCATACTCGAAGGCGTAGGCAAGGCACATGTCAAGCTTCGCTCTTGCCCACCGAGTGCGGTCAAACCCGTCCATTTCGTGGTCGCAGATCAGTCTGTCGGTCATCCTCTCGTATTCGCCACCAAACATCGCCTCCGCGAAGACGATTGCCTGATCCTCGCCGATTGACGCGACCCTCCATGTCTGTTCTCTGAAAAATGAGCGCGCTGTGCTAGACGTTAGCGAGGTTGACGTTGATCTTGATAGCTTTTTCTCTGCTAGCTACACGACGAAGCGTGGGGGCTTGTCGGTTGCTGCAGGCCGTGGGCTGGCGGCTGGCGGCGGGAACTGCGCCACGAGCGCCGCGCGAAGGTTGAACATGGGTCGTGAGAGCGAGAGCTGACGCTTCGTGTATCTGGACGAGCAGAAGCCGATGGCAACGCACAGATAGGCCGTCTCCAGCGCGATCCACGGCGTGAGGAAGAGGCTGGCCAACTCGCGCCATTGCAGTCGCTGGAGCTCACTTATCGGCACGCTGAGCGCGCTGTCCCCGCACTGTAGTCCTTCCCGCTGTAGACAGTTGATAACCATGGCGAGAGAAACCTCTGCGATGGTGTCGACCACGAGTAATTGGCCCAGAAACAACAGGTAAGCGATGCGAAAGGCAGCATGCGTGTTGGTCATGAAGCCCAGGATGAGCACACACAGGTTGAGTACTGGACGCACGATGGAGAGGGAGTAAGAAGTGCTCTCTGTTGAGAGCTTGGTGACACGTGCGAGCAGGAAGATCTGGAGTAGAAGTCCAATCAGCGACAGCGAACGCACCGCGCGTGTGTGAACTTTGATGAGCGCCACCTCGGGCGTATCTGAAGACTTGCGACTCTCGCCTGCAGCCCCTATAAACTGGCGCCGCACGCGCACGCTGAGCACAATAAAGAGTAGTAGGAACGCTCCCAAGCTGACCGCGAACGTGGCGACGAGCACATGGAGGTTGGTCAAGTACCAGTCCGTCATACTTGGGTCGCGGACTCTTCTGCAGTGTTTCTGTACGTTCGCTAGCGTCGGTGTGGGTTGTTATGCGGAATGGAAGTAGCCGGCAGTTGGCGACCTAAAAGCGTTTGTCGGGTCTTTTCGAACTGTGTTTCAGCTATCAAGACTTGAAACCCCTGCGTACGCTTTCACTTTCGCTTCGGGGCTGAGCAACTCACAGGGTTAGTGAACAGGAGTACAGCATGAGTCGCGACTCGATGGAGCCGCCGGTCTTTGGCCTCAAGACGAGATGTTGCAGCGCTGGTCTGCTCCTGCTGGAGATCGTCAGCGCTCTCGCGCTCCTGGTGCTCTACTTCCTGGCCCCAGTTCGTCGTGGCACGCTGCTCCAGAGCTGGGTCTTGAGCCTAGCGAGCACCACGTGCGGTATTCTGGTGTGTGTGGTGATTATTTCGCTGTGGATTGTATGGGTGGCTTCTATGTGCTGATCCTCATCGTTGTGGCTTTATACTGTGGCAGGGAGTGTGTCGCTCCACTCCAGCGGTCGTGGGTAGCCTCATGGTCGCCATTGGGATGTGCTTCGGGTCTGCAGTGCTAGCGGGTCTGTGCGGGCTTTTCGCGTTGGATGTTGAGTTGGCTATTGCGGCCTTGCTCGATCAATCCATTGCCCCATTGCCACAGGAACCCTACGACAGTATGAAAGAGGAGGTGGGACTGTTTTAGTTGGTTTGATAGAACTCTGCAGTGGCTTAAAGGTGGTAGGGACTGATCGAAGGTTGCGTCGCGTATTTGCCAGCTTGTTCTCCGGTCGAGGATCACATTGCTGTGTGCCGCAACTATCCTCGCTGCGAACGTATTGGCACATCTGTGCTTCGGGTATCACCTGCACCATCTTGTTGGTGCCAAACGCGGCTCGGTGGCTCTTTTGCAGGTATGTATGTGGCTAGTATCACATTTCGAGAGCCATGTCACTCGATGGATGTACTTCCACCTCACAAATGTACGGTGCTGTGCAGATTTTCAGCGTCATCACGTTCTTGGTCTCACTTTTTCTGATCCTGGGCGGCCAATACGTCGTGGACACGGGGATCCTGGTCTCAGCGCCGTATGCAGGGCTCGCGATCTTCTCTTCCGGCGTCATGATGCTGACGGTGGCACTACTCGCGTTTATCGGAGCCAACTTCGAATACCGTCGTCTGCTTTCGATTTGCTACCTGTTCTCCATCTTTGTAGGGCTACTCTTCGTGGTCATGGCGATCGCCTGCTTTGCCGTGCGTGGTGCGGTGCAAGAGGGTATTCTGGAGAGTTGGGAAAGTATCCGCATTGTGCTGCCCCCGACAACGCAGGTGGCGTACAGTCGCGATCGCTTCGCGGCGCTCATGCAAGCCTATCTAAACGTCGTCGCCTACGTCGGCCTCATCTCGGGGCTGTTTATCCTGGCGGCCGCAAACTCGTGCCTCACTCTGATGTGCCATGTCACCACATGGAAACACAATCTGACTCGAGCGAAGAAAAATATCAAGCGCTCACAGCAGACTGGTGGTGGTCTTGCGATGGGGCCCGCGCCTTCCAACTCTCCGCGACCAGAGTCATCAATGTCTCTCCATGAGAAGGTTGGAGGTCGTAGAAATACCCTACGAGGTACTTACAACTGCTCCTCTTATCTGTACTAACCTGGAGCTTTCTGCTCTCTTGTGATTGGATATGGATACCTTAGTGGATGCTGCTATTCGAGACGTCGACTCGACGTCAACGAGTTGTCATGCGGATCGTTGTCGCACTTGTCGTGCTAACCGTCAGCTTCATATTCGCAGTGATGTGCACCAGCGTCGTGTTCACTGCCAAGTGCAGCAGTATCGGTAGTCTCGTTGCCTCGTCCAAGTTCTCTCTTGTCAGCCCCGCTGATCAAGCCGACGTGGATGTCATTCGAGTAAGCAGTTCGTTTTCCCGTGGCACGGTCGCAATTTCAGCTTCCAGTGAAAGCGAAGGCAACGTAGCCTTTGAAGTCTACGGAACTGGGGTAAGGAGCTAGGCGAGAAGTGAGGGAACTGGGTCAGTTTGTCCGCCATGGTGAGGTTTGTTGATGATCGATCGTTGCTGCTTTGAGCAGGACCGAGTTGATTACGTACAGGAGCTGTTTGAAAGCAAAGTCGGGAACGGTGTGCTTGACATCTCTATGGAGCCGAGGACTACCACTCGTTTCTTGTGGCTCGAAGGTTCGTGTCAGGTGAGAAACGTCGAGTGTGCATGTGTCCAGCTGGATTCATATATGCTTGCATGTCCGTGGTCTCATCGAATATTGGGTTTGTGCTGCTGAATTGAGAGACAGAGCTCAAAATTGGAGCTTGCCGTGCCTCAAAACCAATCCAGAGCACTCGTGGTGAACAGCAACACCTCCGTGGAGGTGAATTACGCAGATGTAGACGCTGATACGATGGAATTGCGAGGCCTCAGTGTCACGACGGAGAAGGCAGCTATCGCGTGCTTGAATGTCGACATCGGGGAAGCCGGTCTGCTGCTGCAATCGACCGCTGGCGAAATCTCCGCTGAGGATGTGAGTGTTGATGCAAGCGAGTCCTTAGCGCCGGAGACGTGTGCCAAAGTGCATTCCCCTCTTGGTCGCGTTGTCTTGAAGGATGTCGCACTCTTGGAGTGTGACCTCGAAGTGGAGGCCTCAGTAGGGGATTTGGAGATGTCAACGATACGAAGGTGAGCTCATCTTGAGACGTTGGCAAGGGTCTAGTGTGCCGAATAGTTGGAGTGGCTTAGTGGCTAACAGTGCTTCTATCTCGTCTGGTTGCAGCGCCGTCGTCACCGGAAGGAGCCGAATCCAAGCCAAAAGCTTGTCAGCGTCTATCTCCGCTCACAAGCTGCAAGCGAACTGGATTGACCTCAGTAGCGAGTCTGGCAATGTCATCGGCACCTACTTGGACACTGAGGTATGTTGCTCAACCAGGGCCTAGATATGCGTATGCCTTTCGCTGACTGTTTGCTGGAGCAGGGTAACTCGGCTTTCATGGGGCGCCTGGAAATCACTACAGTGTCCGGAGACGTATCGCTGAAACAGCTCGCTGCAAGTGGTGATGTTCACGTCGAGACGGCCTCGGGAAGCATCTCTGTACAACTTAAGGTAACGCAATATCCATGCGTAGGTGGATGAATACTGCGTGGAGTACTAAAGTCACTTCTGGGGCCCCCAACAGACCCAATCGTTCACAGGAATGTACTACATGAGATCCGAGTATGGCAGCATGTCCATCCGCAAGGGCAATTACTCCACAGACGTCGTCACAGAGGCAGAGGTAGGCGTGGAAAACCAGTCGCATCTACGTCACAAAGGGTTCTGGAGGGTGATAGACACTGTTGCGTGTGTGCGGCTGTTATCATGGGTGTGCAGGATTCAAGTGAGAGCAAAGAGAAGTACGGCAGCATCAACTGCGACACCGAGACTGGCACTTGCTTGTCCTTCGGTGACCTGCACCTGCGCTCCACCCTCGGCGATATTGAGATTGTGCTGGGCTGCGATTCGTTCAGCTGCAGCTAGTCCAGATCGACGCAGGTGAAATGAACCATTTTATTCCGCCACTACCTGCTGCTGTGACTCTTCTCGTGTGCTCACCTGTATCTACTCATAACGAACGAACTACATCGCTATTTCACTCACTCTTCGAGGACACTGTCACCGTAATAGAACTCGTAAAAGAGCTCCATGAGCGGCGGCTTCACGTAGTGGAAACTGATCGAGTCGGGCGCGCAACAGTCCTTGCCGTTCTTCCAGCCCAGGCCATTATGGTCCGAGAACCAATTGTTCTCTTGGTAGATAGACGAGAAGATCTTGTGGTCGTACGCATTCTCGTCGTGTGGCTTGGAGAAGAGCTTGTCCGGGTCGTACTGGTGGAAACGCTCACGCTGCTCCTGGTCTCTCGTGTCTACAGGGTGCACTCCAAGATGATACATGCAGAAGGAAATGGCCCAGTCGTCTGGCACTACTTCGTTCGGCAGACAGAAAGGTTCATCGAAGATCCCTTCCAGTTGCTTCAGGTAGACCCAGTTCATGGCGTAACCCCCTCCACCAGGAGTGTAGATGAGTCCTCCTTGGCTCCTCGTCTCCTTCTTGACGCGCAGCATAGCAGAGACGTGGGTGGGGTCGTGCTCTTCGTAAGGCTCAAAAGACCGCTGCATCTCCCACCACTGCAACGTCATGCGGTGGCCCAGTAACGTGGGCTCGGACGTCGGGATGGCCTGGATCTCGGGCGAAGTCAGGTACTTTTTCAGGTTTTCCATGATCAGAAAAGTGTCGTCGTCGCACTTGAAGACCCAGTCGAACTGGCCTTCACTATATTCACGCAGTAACAGTCGCACGATTTCTCGGTGCTTCTGCCAGAGCGTCTCGTGCAAAGGTGGCGCTGTGATCCGCACTGTAGGGATGCTGGCGTCCTCCACGTCGCTCATGAACAGCAGCTTGTCACACTTCTTGCCCCACGTCTTCTTAATGGCTCTCAGCCGCTTCGCGTGGTTGCCATGGTACGTGTTCACCCAGCACAGCACCCGCACGCTCGCGGCCTCCTGCGTCGACAGCGGCTGCACGTCCACTAGCTCCATTGCCGCCACGTTGGACCCCAGCTTCTCTAGCAAGCTCGCGTTACGAGAACCGGCAGCTTGGCTCCCATCTACAACTGCCACATCCCCGGCGGCGCAGCTCCAGGCAAGGACCAGGGCCGCGAGCGCCACCAACGAGCACCGCATGCCTCTCAACGGCCTGTCTTGGGTGTCTTGGATTGAAAGTGCGCAGTTTGGCAGTTTGCTGTCTTTTCGGACCTGATTGAGAGGGTCAGGTATCGAGTGAGATGGATCATTTTAGCCAGTCAGAAGAGCGACAAGGTACAGGGGTCCAAGTTTCAGCCAATCCAAAAAGTAGGTCAATTTGACGAGTGAAAATTAATAAATGCTGTCAACTTGAGGTCATTTATTAGTTGTCACTAGTCAGGATGGACCTATTTCGAAACGCCCAATCAGTTTGCAACGTAATTCAGCGATTATTTTCTCGCCGCGTGGTATTGGGTCCCCTGATTGGTCAAAGTTTTGGTGCTGTTCTGCAACGAAATCGGCAGAAGACGCCATTAGCTTAGGAAGGATAGCAACCAAAGAGGAACCATGCGCGGCGTGGGGGCCGTTGACCTCGTTGTCTTTTCATCTGGCCGAGCAGCAACCCAACGTCGGTGAGCTTACGTGTGGTGCTATGGGTGAAGGTAAAGATGACGACCATGGTGATAGTATGCGTGCTATCGCTGACGGTTACTCTGATACATTTAGAGGCGACACCCGTTGTGATGGGCGTAGTGGGAATGACCATATAGGCTTCCGCAATGATGCAAGTGGAGACAGCGCTCATGGTGATGCTGGATTTGTCTGAGGCATGCCAGCACGAAAATAGGTTTCTTTTGTTACGCCAAGTGATGACAGAGTAGTCAGTTAGTTGAGTAGACGCAGGGACTTAGTGCACGCACTCGTACAGACTCGCTGAGCACGCAGATGTCGTCTCCCCTTCGCGCCAGCTGGATCAGCACTACTCCAGTGGACATACGCAGCTGTGAAGCGGCGAAGCCGTCGCAGTCGAAAGCAAGTTGCGTCGACGCTTGGAGTGTCATCCGGGTCAGGAGCGCCGTCGCACTCGGCGCAGGCTACAGTTGGCACCTCAGTCTTTAACGGTCAGGGAAGAAGCGTCGCCGGAGGCGCCGCTCTGGAACCACTCTAAGGAGTTTCATAACGGACCCCAGCCAGCGGGCCAGAGGCCTGATGCATAGCTAGCTAGGAGAGACCAGCGGCAGCTGCTGCCGCTCGGGACTCTAAAGGAATAGCACTTTTCATTTTGCCCTACTAGGCAGAACCCGGGAAGCACCACAGCAACTAACCTACTCACTCGCCCCTGGGCTGCACTCCCAGTCGTGGCAGACACACGCATACTCGCACGCAATTCACCGAGATAGCGCCCCCTCCGTCGCGGGAATCTTAGCACTGCGGCAGACTCCCCACCTGGACCGCGGTCGCTTCACCTCTGCGCGCCCTTTGCCTTCTTAGCCACGTGTAATGGGCCTCAGACGGCCATTACATGGCACTCTTATGGTCACACCTTTGGTGGTTCCAGCCACTTGTACCACAGTACGACAGGGCCGTAAACATTCAGGAATGTTTGTTTGCCTGTCGCTATTGGTCGTAATCAGGG
>JAADYK010000309.1:0-24611 GCA_023338225.1 Halophytophthora batemanensis
ATTCAAACCCAAGCTGCAGCAGTTTGCAGTTCGCGTCGATCTACAGCTTGCAGCCTGTGTCGAAAACTGCTTGAGTAGACAGGAACTGAAAGCCTAGCAGGAAGAAATGCAGAAACCGTCTCATTGCTGTCTCGCCCGTAGAGCAGGAGCGGCGGTACACGGGGCAAGCCCACAGTTTGGAGCCTAGGATTGAAAGACCAACCCATCCATCAGTCAGTGAGGGTCTGTGGGATACTCTCCGATCTGAAGACAGCCTGTTCCGAAGCAGCGCGAGTTGGTTGTTGGTGGCGATTCGCCTCACCTTCAGAGCCACCTTGTGTGCGTTGGCTTGGACTCTAGTATTGGTGCGCTACGCCGCGACTCAAAGCCACTATTGTCATATGCGCGACCAAAGCAAGGCAACTCCAGGCCGCGGGTGAAGTCTTGACGGCGAATCTCCCGGGGACACTTAGTATCTCGCACTGAACTGCCTCAATGCTGCTACCCCACAATTCACAACCCTCGGGGGCATCATACTCGTTCACCACGGCATAAGAAGCCCTTGCTCTTTTGTTGGAGATGTTGGAAAAGACGCTGGGTTGTCCCTAAGATCACTCAGCCACGCTGAAGTGCCAAACCATTTGCGAAGTGAAGTGCTGAAAAACGCGGTGGACCTGTGCTCCACCTTCGCCGGCACTGCTGCAGCTGCCTCCGTCGGGTGCGGCTTATGTGCGAGGAAAAAGAGGTACTTTGAGAGGAAAGCCAAAATCGGATGCTTACCAAGTGTTTTCGGGTATCGCTGGGTTATAAACGAGTGAGCAAGACGACTGGATGCTTTACGAGTGTGCTGTGCTATCGGAGGATTCCCCTGTCCAACCAGGTGATAGCGTTAGTACACGTAGCCGCATAGCCAAACAGCTCAGGAAGCACTTTTGCCGGAACCAAGGAAGCGGCACGACAAACACCACCGCTACCTGCGCCACCACGCCGCGTGGTTGCTATGGCTATACATGCCATATCTACGCTCTCATGTTCTATCAAGTATGCTCTTAATTGGTCTACCAAAATGCGTCTATCTTCGTAAAATCTACGATGAAACACAAATACTGACATTTGATTGGCTAGAAAATCATACGTTGTCGGAAATCCTGCCATCTCGGTGAAGTACGATAGGGTGAATTCACGTTTCACCCAGTGCTTTTAGAAGAAAGTCCCCAGTATACATTAACCCGAGTTGGAACCTTCTCCGTCCTTCTCTTTCATAATGCAAACCACCCACAATGTTGACTAGCCTCTTTCGTGCCTCGAACTCCCTGCGCTTCGCCTGCTCTCCTCGTTCTGTCACGGCAAAAATGAGATCACTGTTCGCTGCGCTTTAGGTCACGAGTTCACCACCACAATCGAATGCCTTCGCTCGTGTCTGCACTGCCGCCGTGCTGCCTCCGTTGGCAACGCCACCATGACCTGGATCCTAGAGGGGGTGGCGGGCACCCATGGATCTCAACCTGTAAGGAGTTGATTGCCGTCCTAGAACTAGACGCCTGGTGCGCCTTGCTGTGGATAGCCTTCAAGCCCCAAGGCGCCTAGCATAATGTTCGCGCTAGAGCGTGGATGACCAAGGACGAGTTCCAAGATCTCCTGGTACGAGACGCTCCCAAACGAGTCGAGGCCGGATTCAAGAATATCTGGCTTGCGATTCTCGAGGACAGTGAGTTCCGCGGCATTGTGCAGCAAACAGCGGACGTTCTAGCAAGGTTTGGCCTCCCTGTTCCTCCTGCGCTCGACTGTGGCGATGGAGAAATACTTCTCCACTCACCAGGCTCGTGCGCTCGCCACGCCACCGAACGGTGGTCGTCCAGCCGTCCCGGGCCGACCCAGGATTCCTGTATGGCGACACCTTTCCGACGATCCGAACGCGCTGTACCAGTCGGCGACAAGGTGCTGGCACTGCTTGCGCAAGGTGCAGCACAAACACCTTCCAAAGGTGGCTGCACGGCACCTTGTTCGCGAGTATTCTCTCGTCTACTGGATGAGACGCCGCTGAGTTTCTGCCCTACGTGGCCTCGTGACGTCTGAATACAGTGTTGTTTGTCAGGTGTGTCTGGCGTCTGCTTGCCTCTTCTCTCAACGTGAGCTTGAGTTCTGCTTTGGGCTGGCTCTAGCTCTCCTGTATGTTTGCTCATACGCCGCGTATGCTCCAACGCTGCTTGCATTTGGTTGCAGAGGGTGCTCCCCTGTTGCGAGCGAACGCCTCTCAAGTCAACATGTGGGACCATCATGGCTTCATGCTCGTTAGACCCCAAGTTGTGGCCAAGCTGGCCAATTGTCGACAGCGAAGCTGAGATGGCGTGGGCGTTGGAACGCTTTCGGGTCCAGCCGTCACGTCTAGAACTCGACGCAGCCAACGACGACGCTGGGCCTCTTGTTCCCGAGAGCTGCGACGACGGGGTCCGCGAGCCCCGCTGGGGCCTGACATTCGAGTGCCAGGGACGCTACCACACGACATGGAGCGTGTCAGTGGCTGGCAATCTGAGACCGACTTCGGTAATCAAGTGAGAGAGATCAGCTCAAGTGAGTCGAGGCGGCCAAAAACCGCTACGTCCTGCTTTATGTCGCCGGTGGCGGTGGCTTCGGGCTCGTTGGCCGCCACCCCCAGGTTTCGTTAGCTGAGGAGCACTTTCGCGGCTGCGAGGGTTCCAGGCTGTTCTTGACGCATCGGCGCAAATCCGTCCCGTGTGGGTTGCTCCGGAGGCTTTCTTTGTGTAGCTGACGAAGCATGCACATGCATTCATCTTGCCTGGTTTTCTTGTCCATTTCCTGTCTCCACTCGCTTCCTCGCCTCACGATAGCTCCCCGCTCTGCAAATGCGCTCACAAGTCAGACTCCATACGATCGGAGAGAGTGCATTGCTTTGCTGGTGGGAGAGCTCCTTGGCCGTGGCGCTGGATTGGGACACGCTAGAGGCGGAGCTCACGCCTCTGCGCATTGCTGCTGAGGAAGCCTCCGCAGTTGCAGCCCGTGGGCAGGACGCGGTGGCTCTGCGGCGCACCAAGACCGTCCACAAGTTCTCTGCCCAGCAAAAGTTCGCTTTGGTGAGGGCACTGATGGAGTTGAAGCCGATGCTGGCCAAGGGACGCCAAGCAGTCGCGTGGTCGGCGGCGGCGCTCGTCCTGAGCGAGAATGTACTGCTTCGGCACCACCCGCTATCAGCCAGCGCCATGCGAAAGCAGTTCGGCCTGCTGACCAAGACGCCACTGGGGCGCTACGCCATGGCCAACAGTGTCCAGCCCTCGCTTCTGCTGCAGGTATGAACCGCTCCAGCGGCGTAGCCCATTGCGTATTGAGTATTGAGTAATTACACGAGCTGCTTCGGAAAGAAGCAGCAGCAGTGGGAAGGCAGTCAGCTAGCATCTACAGCGCGTCCGCCAGCCGCGGGGGTGCATTGAGCGCTGCGTTGGCCATAGGTATCATCCAGGTCTGTCCGGGGATCAAGTTAGTGCCTCGCTGGCGCTGGCCGCGTTCCAATCCACTGTCCTGGCAAATGGTGCCAACGAGACTGGCACTGGCAAGTAGGCGCTTGAGCGGTGCGCCCATGCTTGAGCCTGGCGTTCTAGCGATGCCGACGGCAACAGTGATGGCGCCAGCGAACAGCTTACTGCTTGTCCTTCCTGTCCTCCTCGTCCTGCAGGTCCCGCTGCGCTGCGTCCTGGGAGGCGCGGATAATGCGCTCGTTCTCGAGATTGCGCAGCGCGTCTTGCAGCTCCTCGGACGTGTAGCGGCGGTTGAGCGCGCGGTACTTCTTGAGCTGGATGACGCCGATCATCTCGCGCACCATCCAGCGCCCGCGGCCGACGGCCTTGCGGATAGCCGCCGGATCCGTGAGGTGGCGGTTCTCGAAGAAGGCCGCTTTGACCTTCTCGCGCACGTGGCTCAGCCCCAGCGGGTAGTCGCGCCCCACGTACAGGAAGCGCCGGTACAGGTCGCGCACCTTGGGATCCATCATGTCGGCCTGCCGGGATGCCTTTGCGGCGAGCCGCAGATTTGATGCGACATTCCGGCGGGCCCTGCCCTCGAAACCGGCATATCAGCCAAGCCATACGTTCGCGCTGGGCTTTGCCTCGCCGTGCACAGCGGAATCTGCTGTTATCGGCATTCCTCCTCCAGCTCGCCAGTGCCGGCCGGCCGCGCTACGCCGCCGTGGCGTTCATCATGCCCGTGGTGTTCATCATGCCCGCGGGGTTGCCCTGTTGATCGCCCGCCTTCAACCAGCCCCTTGCGCAGCAGAGAGCTCCACACGGGCTGGCTTCTTCACTCGCTCAACTGATATGCTACGCTAGACGTGTCGACAGTGGCGTTCTGGTGGTCCGTCCCTTGGGGCTCGGACTTTGAGGACGCATTGAGCTGCCCTGCACGCACTCACTCGCTTCGCTGGCTTCGTGTCATATTTTCCCGTGTCTTGTCTGTTGCTGCACACCGACCAGAGAACCTAAAGCTGGCCACCTCGCGCGTTGCCACGAGGCCCGGCTGGCTGTCTACACTATCATATCATACTTTTTGTCCGGCCCTGACCGCCACCACGCCGCCGCCACCTTGCTCTCCAGACCTTCTCCGCCTTCTGCTCGTCTCCCAGTCAGCAGCCACAAACCTCGCACACCCATTGCGCGCGCTCTGCAGAGCGTCTTTTCACACACTTGCAATCATACGCGCAATGTGCGTCGCGGCGCTGGCCGCCACCACAGTCGCGGTCGCTGGACTCTGGACGGGCGTAGACT
Organism: Halophytophthora batemanensis; assembly: GCA_023338225.1. Taxonomy (NCBI): domain Eukaryota; phylum Oomycota; class Peronosporomycetes; order Peronosporales; family Peronosporaceae; genus Halophytophthora; species Halophytophthora batemanensis. The sequence goes on from JAADYK010000309.1 coordinate 4,752, forward strand.
GGAGCTCCGGCTTGATCTCCAATGCTGAGCCGTAGGACGAGGCCTTGACAGACCCCACAGGCAGCGACATGGTCGGTGGAGCCATCGCGCCAGCAGGAGACGTCGGGGACGCACACCCGGAAGCGGTGGCTACACTCGGAGACGTCGTGCCGCTTAGACAAGCGCTCACCGTCGGACCCGAAGCTGGGACTGAAGCTGGGGCCGTGGGAGATGCCGCGCCGTCGTCTTTCGCGTCGCTGGCGTTCTCCAGCACGCGTACGAACCGGCCCTTGATACGCGGACGGTCGTCCGCCAGCTTTTTCCTGCAGTCGTACTTGATGCTCTTCTTCCACGTGCGGTTCTTGCGCTTCTCGTGGAACTTCTGGATGCGCAGCTTGCGCGCCTGCGGGCTGTACGACCCGATCTTCTTCTCCGCGTGCGGCAGCGTCGACGTCGGAGTCCGACTCGTCGAGGCGAGATTGAGGACGCCCAAGAACGGATCCGTTGGCGACGTAGTGGCCAGAGCCGCCGCGCTACTGCCACCCGCAGACATGCGCGCGTGCTCCTTACGCAGCTCCTCGGCAACCACCGACGTCGTGCCCACAGTCGCCGCCTGCAGCGACCCGCTGGCGCTCGTCTGCGTCTTCGCTGCGGCTGCTGCTCCTGCTACTATGTTGGTGCTGTCGTCCTTCTTGCTGAAGAGACTGGCACGCTTCTTCTTGCTGGAGGCGCTCGTGGGCGACGGGATGGTGAAGTTCATGGTGTCGAAACTCATGAGCAGCTTCTCAGCGTCCTTGGCGCGGCTCGTCGGCTCGAGAGTCTCTGGATCAACTGTTCGAATGCATCAAACGGCAGGCGATGAGCACTCGTTCTCCTGGCAGTCATGCACGGTCACATTGCGCGTTGCACAGTCCGGAGGCGGTGCAAGAAACAGAGGAGCAAGCAACAGTGCACTAACCAAAGGTCGAAGCCATCTCGCTCGCGTCCTCGAAGGCCAGTCCGCCACGCAGCGGCGACAGGAAAGACGACGGCCCAAAGCCAAAGTCGTTCACTTCGTCGCCATCCACCACGGCACTGACACCAACGCTGACACCAACGCCATCCTGCGCGAAATCCAAGCTCAGCGACAGATCCATCTCGTCGTGCGCGACCCAGTCGATCTCCTGGTTGAGGCGGTCGTCAAAGTCCATGGCGCGCAGGTTGTCGTCGCTGATCCAACCATCCAGATCCAGCTCCAGATCCGTCTTGAAGCCCAGGTCATCCAGCCGGGCCTTCTTGGCGTCGCTGGCGCCCGTGAGTGCGCCGGCAGCGTGCGTCTTCTTCTTACGCTGCGCAGCCAGGCCACCGCCACTCTTGAGCTTCTCCTGCGGAGACAGGCACATGGCCGGTTTGCTCTCTTCCACGGGGCTCAGCGGGTTCATCGTCCGGGACGAGGTAATCGACGCGATCTTTTCTTGTGAGCCGTTCCGCGACGAGAGGACACTCGACACGCGCCCAGCGACTCAGTAGCGAGACGCAGTAAAGGGTTCACGTTCGCTGGGTTGCGGAGCGGACTGGAGCGAGGCAGAAGGCGCAGCGGCAGATTGCTCTTGCCCGGTGCTCCGATTGCTCTCTCTGTGGGTGTTGGAGCAGGGGACGCGGCAGGATCGCACGTTGCTACCGCGGGTCGGATGTTGACGTTGGCACGGATGCACACAGGCAGACGCGAACAGCAGGACAAGCAGACACGAAGACAAGAAGAACACACGCAGCCGCTAGCCTAATGCCAGTAGCTTCTTGCGCGGGTCCTCGAACCACCGTGTTCCCTCCTGGTCTCCCTAGCGATTTCAAAATGGCGAGCCTGGGCCTGCAAGCAGCAACTCAGTCCAATCCGGAGGCAAAGCCGAGACGCATCTTTCGGGTTTTATTGCGTCTCGCGCGGTTTTGGCCAAACAGGTGGCGGGGCAGTACCGTAAGGCACACCCGACTCGACACGGGCTTGCCATCATCCGGGCCCATACAAGGAGCTTGGGTTTCTCCAGATGAGGCGAGGCCAGCGCCAGTCAAGTTTGGAGGTTGCGGGTAGGGCGTTTGGGGCACTGTCGGTTGCCGGTAAAGTATCGTTTGTTACAAATCTCACCCATAAAGTCGGCCGCCGGCAGGGAGTTTGTAGGCAGAGGGGAGACGCGGCGAGGGAGGGGCGCGGTAAGGTCGACCTGAACGAGAGCGCACGGTACAGAACTGAAGAGATCCTTCTCTTTTCCGGCTGCTGCCACCGACCGCTTTGCTGACTGAGAAAAGAGGGGCAGAAGCTCATCTTCAGCAAGTGGGGCCGGAAACCAGCCCGGCAAGCCCCAGGTCTCCGCTTGCCTATAAATGATCCGCGAGATTGTCGAGCCCCGCCTGCTTGCTCGCCTGCCTGCCCGCCCGCCTGCCTGCCCGCCTGCGCGGAGAAAGCGAGCCCCTTTTCGTGCGAACGCCGCAACTTGCAGTGCGGCCGACTGGCTTCGCGGCGGGCCTCCTTTCCGACGTTTTGTCTCGCGACCGAGCGCGCAAACGGAGCCCGGACCTGGCTTTCTCTCCATCGTTTTGCACCGCGCCGGGTCACCCAGGCCATGGCCGGGGCTCCCCAAGCTCCCCGCTCTCACTTGCTGCTTGTATGAGTGAGCCGTTGCGGACGTGTGCACCTGAAGAAGCCGGGGCAGCAAGGATGCCGAGCGCCGCATCGGGCTGATTAGCGCGGCGAAACCGCTGCCAGCACCTCGAGAGCAGTGGTCGTCGAGTTGCATGCTGCTGGGCGCGCCCGCCCCAGAGCAGCAGTATGGCCGACATGACCAACCGGCTGAAGGCGGGCGCCGAGGCTGACTGGCCCTGGCCGTGGCGTTCGTCGTCACGCTATCGGACGGCGAGCGTCGCAGCGGTCAGTGCAGGGTAGGAAAGGCCCATGGCGCGTAATACTCCGGAGTCGGCAACGCCTGCAAAGCGCTCCAAGCGGCTCGGCCCTCGGTAGCGCCGCTATTAGCGGCACCCGCTAGCCCAGCTTTTGGTGCGCGCGCGCGATCAGCTCGGAGAGTGCCCGAGCACTGGGCCCAGGAGAGCTCCACTGGCTCGCCTTGCACTTTGCCTTTTGCCTTGGCTTTTGCCTTGCACTTTGCCTTGGCTTTTGCCTTGGCTCTTGCCTTTTGACTTGGCTTTTGGCTTCTCCAGGTTTCTACCCGAGAGTGGGAGAGTCCCGGGCTGGTGGACAGAGACGGGTCCATTTGGTGGGTGTAGCTCGGCGTAAGCTGAACAGCATTGATGACGGTCCAATCGCACTGGCATACCGCTTGGCCCGGTATGCCGCTGCGGAGGTCTTCGTGTGCGACGTTCACGGGTCGGACTGCGAAATGGCTTCAGACTGCCAGGTGCCTCTGTCGGGGCCGTGCGCTAGCGCGCTGCTCGGCGCCAAGTGGGGCAAGCCAAGCGAATGCCAAAGCTCAGCTGGGCTGCGGTGGCGAGGATGCAAAGCCCACAAGCCGATCTCGTCTTCACTTCTGGACTCACCCATGCCCCCAGCGTCCGGCTGGGGCGTCGGAGCTTCAGAGCGGTGACCATCGTTGGAATTGGGCGTGACAGCTTGCGCGTGATCTCGAAGCTCCAGTCTTACCGAGAGTGTTCCTGGCAAAAGCCGTCTCTACTTCTAGACGCCCTCTTCTTGCAGCCATCGGCCTGCAACGCATTCCCCCACTATGTGCCCAGCACAAACCCCTTTGAGAGCACCAGCGTTTGGCAGTCTGGGATATGGTATATCGATCCAGAGTCAACTCCGCAGAGGCCACGGCAATTCACAACGCGCACTCGGTCGGAGGCGCGCGCTCCCTCCTCCTGCTCGTGGGAAGATCGCCTAAAGTCACAGCCCGCCGTAATACCCGAGCTCGCATCGCCAGTCATTCGCCAGCAGGGCAAATCCAGGTCGGCCATTGATCTAGCCGCACCGCCACCGCAAAGACAGCAAACCCCGTGAAGCTCGTGTGGAAGTGCTGCTCCGCACGGCCCGCGCGCCCAGCGTGGTGCACTACGCGACCGTAGTAAAAGCACCGGCAGTCTCAGTAGTGCGGAGATTGTCTTTGGGGCGACAGCCACCGTCACACATCTGATGCAGATTAGCCAACGGAGCGCTTTCGCCTTTGAGAGGCGGCGTGGACAGCACCGTAGCCCGCTCTTTTTCGTACGCTGCCACGACCACGTCCCAGTCCTGTGGCTGCAGCAAGCTGCCTGAGTAGGCAGGAACAGAAAGCCCAGCAGGACGAGGTACAAAAACCCTGGCTTTGGTCGTGCACGTGTCTCGCTGTTGCAGGCATTCGTGGCGGCGTGACGCTCCATCGAGCCATCCCTGGAGAGCAACGCCCGACGCGCGTGGGCCACCTATGGCTCTTCTCGCGGTGGTGCCGATCCGAGGCGAATAGCTGGATTCGCGAGCGGACCTGGACCTGAAAGGTAAACCCATGCATCAATTTTGCAGTTGAAGTGGGGTCTCTTACCAACTCTGTTGGATATTCTCCGATCTGAAGACAACCTCTTCCGAAGCAGCACGAGTTTGTCGCTGGCGATTCGCCGCACCTTCTTCGAGGCCACCTTGTGTGCGTTGACTTGAACTCTAGCAGTGATAGCCTCCTGCTGTTGGTGAGATCCTGTCCGTTGAGGGTTCATTTGCCAAGTTCATCTCCGCATTGAATGGGAGACAGATTGATAGCACCAGCAACAAGACACGTCGCCACGCGGAGCGGCGTTTGAACGTGGGCATGGAGTCGTGAGGAATCACCACACCTCGTGGGCACATCCAATTTCTGGAAGACTGAGTTGCTCGCGACAACTTGGCGGTGCCTCCATGCACTTTACAGCTTGGTGAATTGTCATTGCCTCAGTCTGGAAACTGACGGACGAGGTGCAAAACGTGCAGACCATGGGGTGTTTGTCCTCACTGCTGCCTCGGGCCTCACCACCGAAAATTGTCCTCACCGGATCCTTGCTCAGCGCGTGATCATTTCAGAACTTGGTTCCTCGAAGTACGAGCTACTCCAAAGTGTACTGCTCTTCGAGAGCACGCAATTTCGCTTTGGTGGTGAGCGGGACTTCAGGTAGACGGTCGAGGGCCTGCGAGCCCGAAACGACGAACTTGCCCGTAGCCTGGTAGAAATTGTCGGTTTCCCAGCAAGGAGCCCCGAAAAGGGCAAGATTCCACCCCGAGCACACCTTGGTAAACGTCCGGTCGGTCACTTGTTGTGCGATGCAGTTCGCTTTGGCCTCTCCGCGGCTCTGAGGCGAGATTTTACGCACTGCTTACACGAACGCGTTTTGTTGAACACGTGGCTTAGGGTGCCCACGAAGCGGTGCTGGCGATTGAAGCAATAGTGAAAGACGAAGCTCGTCTCTGTCCCCGACTTTGTGCTGCGTTGCGGCCGAGCAGGGTGTAGCGCTGTGGCGCGCGCCGCCGCGAGCCTGGAAGGGGCCTGCCACCACTGACCGTCATTTCACGGGAGTGTTCTGCCGCGAGCATCTCGAGCGAATTCACAATTGATTTTCCCACTGAAGCTGGTATCTCAGTTGAAATGTCAGTGGAACGCACCACTTCTTGCACGACAAAGGAAAGCAGGACGCGCAGTTTGGCAAAGCTAGTGTCCACACTCCCACCCGCCAAAATTCGCCAAGCTGGAAGCTCTCTTCCAGCTAGAGCGTCGGGCGTTGCTCTCCATGGATGGCTCGATGGAGCGTCACGCCGCCACGAATGCCTGCAACAGCGAGCCACGTGCGCGACCAAAGCCAGGCAACTTCAGGTCGCGGGTGAAGTCTCGACGGCGAATTTCCGAGGGGCGCTTGGTATATCGCAACGGACTGCCTCAATACTGCTACCCCGCAACGCACAACACATTGCTCACAACTCTCGCGTGCCTTATATTCGTTTACCACGGCATTAGAAGCCCATTTCCTGCTGTTGGCACAGACACTCGGCTGCACCAAAGATCACGAAACCTCACTGGAGCGCCAAGCCATTCAGGGAGTGAAGTACTGACGAGGGTGGTGGGCCCGTGTTCCTCCATTGCTGGCACTTCGGACATGCGCGAAGGCAGGCAAGCGACGTCGAGAGGGTGTGGCCCAGCAGGCAGCGAACCACCAACCTGGGATCCAACCTCCGGTGAGACCTCCAAAAGCGGTTATTCCTCTTCAGTTTGTCCCTAAACTGCGAGGTTGCATGACAGAACGTCGCAAAAGCCTGCGAGAATTGTTGTCTCCCTTCTGCGGTTCTCCGCTCTCATTGACTGGAAATCCGGCCGCTGCCCGCGCTGATTGGCCCGTTGCGGACAGCCTGCGAAATGTGGAACGTCTGAAGAAGAAGGGGCAGATTCAGACTGCGCCCCTTGAAGGCAAACTGCAGCAAACCCCCAAACCGCCAAACCGCCAACCTGCAGCACCAAACCGCCTTCTCCGGCTGAAACGCACGTCAAGCCCCCCAGCCCGCGCCTCTCTCCCTCGCAGCTGGTTGCCGCCTCCGGTGTCCACACGCGGGTTTCCCTCCGCCAGCCGCTCGTTAGCAAACGCCAGCCACCACCAGCACTGCACTCTCTTGCCCCTGCCGCGTGCCCCGAGCGCGCACTCGCCTTCCCGCCACTGCCGACTACGGGGCAAGCCAGGACTACAGCGCGCACTCCCGCTCGCCACCTGGGTGTCCTGCTGCGTCTGCTGCGCAACGTGCGGCCTAGTTCGCGCGTGTCAAGCGTGACGTGCCTGTTTCGCTGCTCTCCCTTCTCTCTCTCTTTGTCTGCGCTCGACAGCAGCGCAAGCGGCCGGTGGCTCTTGCAGTGCATTGCGCACTTGGACGCGGACTGAGACGCGAGCGCGGGCTTGAGCGTTCGGAGACCATGGCGGCGACACGCGTGCATCTCTCGCGAGACCGCGAGCAGACGCTGCGTATGCACCACCGCGCCATGCATCAGATCAACGACGTGCTGGGCGTCTGCCTGAACTCAACCCGCGCCAAGGAAGACTGGACGTGCCTGCGGCGTGACAGCCAGCGCGAACTGTACGCCAAGCGAGGAGCAGGCCGAGGTGGCGGCGGCTCCTCAGCTTACTTCCTGGCCGTGAACGAGGCGGCCTGTGGCTTCGATGAAGCCTTTGATCTGCTGCACTTTGACTCGACGGCGCAGTTCCGGCTCATGATGAAGCTCGTGCACGGTCGCGACTTCAAGGACGGCGCGCTGCTGTCCATGCGCACGCGACAGCACTCTCGCGCCGACTGGACCTTCGACACACAGCACGCAGCCGTGTGGTTCGCCTTCCAGGACCGCCGCAAGTCCGTGTTGCTGCGCGAGCAGAGCTTCACACTTTTCCAGACGCTCAAGGTGTTCTTGCCGGAAAATGCCCCACAGCGCTCCTACACGCAGCAAGACGACCAGAGCAGCGTGGGCGCCGGATCCATGTCTGCTTCCTCGTCCATGGCTGGGCTCAATGCTCGCCCGAGCGACGGTGTGCACAAGCGAACAATGGCGCTAAACTGGCTGCCATTCCCGGAATCGGACGATCCCAGCGCCCAAGACGAGCATCAAGTGGACCTGCAGTACACGCTCATTGTGGAGGAGATTGCTCGTGACCGTCTGCGGCTCTCGTGCGTCACCAGCACCTTCCACGACGGCAACGAAGGCCGATTGGCGGGTTCTCCGTGGGCTGTGCGCTCTATCGCCCGACGATTGGCGCTGCGGTCGGTGGGGAAACTCGAGTCTGCCGTGGCGGCGTCACGCATTGGCGGTCGTAAGTTGGTGGCTCCTCATCAATGGGTCAAAAACGAGGATCGTGCGGCCTGTGTGAGTTGCAGCAAGCGTTTCAACGCCGTCTTCCGGAGACGCCACCACTGCCGTTTGTGTGGCGACGTGGTGTGCGGTTCGTGCTGCTCTCTGCGTGCGACCAGTGTGGTCAACGCCAAGACGAACGAGGTGCAGAAAGCTCTCATCTGCCACATTTGCAACAGCAAGGCGCGCCTCAAGACCGACTCGTTCGTGTCCACGACCGAGACGTATCCGGATCAGCAGAATCAACTAGAAGAAGCCGATCAAGTCTATCTGCCTCCTCCCGTGAGAGTGTTGCCAGCAGGATTGAAGGCGGTGGCTGCTGGACACGACTCGTACAGCGGATTCAAGCCACCTCGGCCGTCCAAGCCTTCGGGTAGGCACCAGCGACACCACGTTCGTCTCAACAGCTCTCCAAGTGACAATCAGGACGGTCAGGATGATAACAGTGATGGCACGGACGAGGTTGGCAGCGGAAGTACCGGCTCCGGTTACTTGGGTGCGCTTCCTGGTGCTGGGGCGGCAGCCTGTCCAAGCAGCAAGCTCATCTCGATCAAGGCCATTGCACGCTCTGGAGCGATCAAGAAGGCTTCCTGGTTGACAGATAGCATGAAAACGTGGGCGCGTGCAACGGGCAGCGGCGGGAGCATGGACTCTGGCGAGTCTACATCATCCTGGGAGGAAACGTCCGCCGTGCTGGAGAGCTCGCGGTCGTTCCTTCACCCGGCTGCATTGGCGCCCAGGTCGCGTCAACGAGGAAATCCCTTTCGCATGACAGCGGAGACGAGCAACTGTAGCTACGGCGAGGACCAGTGTATGCTGAGTTCTCGTGGTGGCATCGACGACGAAGAGGAGATTGAGAGACGCGCGTACGACCACCGCCGCACGTCCATGATGAGCTCTAACGTGGGGCTGCTGGACCAGGAGTACGTGGAAGACAACTATTTCTTGCCGAGACTGGACTCGGAGCGTGAAAAGCAGCGCCTGGAGATGCTGCAGTTGATCGTGTCACCTGCTTGCACGCTGGTGGACCGCACTATCATGGATCGCAGCTGTGAAATCGCGGCTGGGGCTTTTGGCCTGGAAGCGGCTTTCATCGCACGCGTGGACGAGTACTATGTGGTGATCGAGCACGCTATCGGCTGTCAAGGCTTGCACACACAGGACGAAGTGGTGCGGCGCGAATCGCTGTGCGACTTTGTGTTGGTGCAGCCGCAGCAACAACCGCTGGTGGTGCTCGACTGTCTGGCTGACCCACGCACACGGGAGATCCCCATGGTCCAACGTCTTCGCGTGCGTTTCTTCATCGGCATTACTATCTGTGTGCGTGGGCTGCCAATCGCTGTCCTGTGTGCGTTCAGTCAAGATGACGACAATGAAGACGTGGACGGACTCAAGACGGGGTCGCTGTACGATTTGGGCGTCCTGGAGAACGCAGCACGCATTCTTGAGAACGAGCTCGAGAGTCTCGTGCAAGGACTTCGGCTATCTTAAAGCGTTGTCGATTGGCAGCGCAGGCAGCCTTGGTTTGGTTGACTCCTTAAATGGGCTCGTCGCGCGGCTCCACAAGGATCTCGTTCACGGCCACGTACGACGGCTGCGAGACCGCGTACACTACGGCACGGGCAACGTCATCCGGCTTAAGCACCTCGCATTCTGTGTTTGCGATCGTAAGTATAGAGATCAAGAACCAAAATGGAGTGAGCAACCAAGGCAGCAGTCGCTCAACCGTAACAGATCCGAGAGACAAGCAGCCGACGTACCGGAGTCCTCTCCGTAGAGCTTCATGGCCTCCTCGTCCACGCCGCTCACGGCGTTGGCGTGCTTGACGAGGTCAGTGTCCACATTCCCAGGCTGCAAACAGCAATTCACCATAAGAACCCACGTATCAACCGTTCGTGAGTCTTCCGCATCTACCTACACGCAGGGGTCTCTGCATCCGTCTGTACCTGGATGGCAGTGACACGCAGACCCGTGCCAACGTGTTCAAGTCGTAGAGCCTGCGAGATGCCCTCGATGAACATCTTGGAGGCCGAGTAGACGCCCAATCCGGCGAAGACCTTGCGGCCAGCGTCCGACGAGATGTTGACGATGTGGCCGGCCTTCCGCGCCAAGAACTTGGGCAGAACCGCCGCCACGCCGTTGAGCGTGCCCTTGCAGTTGATGTCGATTGTCTAGACAAGTGCAAATACAAGTACATGCAAAGGTACAAGCAGAGAAAACAGCATGCAAGTGAACGATCTGAAGACAGCAATCAGAGTAGATAGCGCGAGTATGGCGGGTTGATACTCACTCGGTCCCAGCTGTCCTGGTTCACGTTCTTCATAAGCTCGAAGGGCATGACGCCGGCTACAGATACACCACAAATGCAGCAAATGCATATATACAGCAAAATGCCTTTAGTGTCGTCACCGGGGAGTAGAAGTCAACTTCATTTCTTCTCATGGCCGCACCGTTGTTCACAAGAATGTCCACAGGTCCAAAGGTATCCTCCGCCTTCGCCACGAGATTTTGCACCTGTGAAGCAGTTACACCCCAGCAGAGCCACGTGTGGCATCCACCAAAACTATAAGCTCCACCTTCCTCAGCGTCAAGATCCATAAAACAGATCGTCACTTTTGCACGTACATCTTCGCGTTTGGTGACGTCGGTGGCAACGATGATAACGCTGCCGCTAGACCCAACGGCCGCGTCAATGGAGGTCATGACAGCTTCGAGAGCCTCCACGCGGCGTGCACCGAGTGCCACCTTGGCGCCAGCGACGGCCAACTGCGTCGCAATCGCTGGAAGAGATCAAAAGCAAGTCATTCCACCAGATCGCAGCGTGCTCAAGGTAGCTCTTACGCTCTAGAAGACCGCGCGAAGCCAAACGAGTTCGTGCAGCCGTGCGAAGGGACGTACCTGCGCCGATGCCGCCAGAGGCGCCCGTGATCACGGCCACCTTCCCGCTCAATTGCTTCGCGTCGCTGCTCATGGTGTCGAGGTGTTTTTGGCTGCTTTTTCGTTTGGGGGGAATTCCGCGTGTTTACCGATTCAATCAGTATGTCGATCTGCACGTCGGTGCATACCGGTTCAACTACGTCACTACCGGTGTGTGTGCCTTACTGTCTTTGACCTTGACTCGAGTGACCAGGTGCTCCTTCTTCAGGTAGATGTTGCGCGCGGTATTCACGTCGCGGTCGAGCATCAGGCTGCAATGCGAGCACGAGAAGACCTTCTCGCTAGTGGTGCTGTGGTTGAGTCTCCGTTGCTGCCATCTTGTCCTCAATTGGCAAAAGATTGCTATATCCTGAGGCTAAATCCCACCTTATTTGTGATTGGCCAATCCTGGAGTAGATGTCGGTGAATAAGGGCGATTTTCACAAAAAGTGATGGCATCTCGTGGGAATTCAGTGGTAGTTTGGTAACAGTCAGGTCGGTGTAAGAACCTTCTTCCCGGTACATGATACTCCCTAAAGTGCGAACCACTACGCTTCCAAGCCTACTTCCTTACACATCGCAAAATTCCGATTGGAGCCGGACAAATGGAGACAGATGGCTGGGTTCGAGTCCTGGCGAAGACAATAAGCACTGACTGACAACTTCTTCAGGTAATCTTCCCCAGCGTACACACACATGCATACTCACGAATACCGCCAAACAGCTTAGTTCGTTACGTCTCCCCTAGTCATGCACAACCAGAATAACCCACAAATAAACCTCAAATGGCATATTTTCCCATTCCCATTAATCTCGAAATCATATTCATTCAGATGAAATGAAGTTTGCTAGTGATGTGACAAACCCGCTTCAAACGACGGTATGCCGCTATTCCTCGAATGTGGAACTAAGAGCACTAATCACTCGCATTACCCATTGGCACCCACTGCTTGGCAGCAAAGTGCGTACCCTGTTAACTACAGGTAGCTAGCACTTTCATTTTCCGTATTGATATAGAATATGAGCACCACAAGTTCTACAACAAGTGCGCAATCGAGGAGACCATTACCGCGTCCTGTTGACGTGCATGAGCGAGTAATGCCTGCAAGACTCGGCTCATCGTCCGGGATGGACTCGTGAGTCTAAACAACACGCATGCATGTGACGAGGAAGAATCACCAACAGAGTCGATGGACACGGATCTGGAGAGAGGGGCTATCATTCATTGTGATAGGCCTCTTTTCCATCATCCGGAGCGAAGTGATGGCGTCATTGTGTGAGGAGCACGGCGATAAGGATGTACACTTCATTCCGCGTTCACTAGGAATCAGTCTCACCAAGAACGCGCGCTTGCGCACGCAGGACATGGTACCTTCAGAATCATCGAAAAGGTTCCAGCATTATACTCGTTTATTCCTGCAGTTCAACACCAAAATCTTGTTTAGAGGGAACAAAGCAGTGCTTCGTTGGTGCCGGCTCTCTAGATTCCATTTTTTCACTCCACTACCCTGATGGGGTTTCTATCCCAACAGCATGTTTAGCGCCGTTCCAGAGCTATCCACTCGATGCCTCGTCGCGACGATGCCCGACAGAAGCGTAGATACGTACATCCCCATGATGTGCGTTTTCTGGATGGCAACGAACAAAACGCCTACTGGTACGCACTGACCCAACTAATCATCGTGTTTGACTGTCGCTTGGAGCTGGCTAGCGTCACGTGCAACTTTGAGATAACCCTGGTCAGCGTCATTCTGGAGCAATTCCCAACGGCCAACCTGACCAGCTGTTTGTTCCATGGGAATCACGCTCTGAGGCATAACATGGTGGAGGCATAAGGACTCGGGATCCATAATCGCACAAAATGAACGCTCTGAAAGTAGGAAAGACTTCGCGTCGTGCTTCCACGGAGCGTATCCGTCGCTCCTTGTGTTTCTGGAGACGATTAAACCCAACGCAAACTGGTTTGCTCAACTAGTCTCTGGTGTCAAAGCAGGTGTTGGCGAACCGGCATGTGGTGCCAGATCTATGGAGAGGTTTGCTCCTACGACGTGTGATATCTTCGATAAAACCTTTGCCGGCTACGATCAACTTGTCAGTTACAGAAAGACAGGCATATTTTCCAGCGGAAAACAACGTGTACGTAAAAAAAAAAAACTGATATTTATGTGGCTATTTTACGGTTGCCTTTGGTCCAACGCCAGCTAGTATGACTCGCGATCGTGCCATTACCTGCCAAATTCCATGGTGCATATCCTCCACGTGTAGTGCAGCAGTTTCGGGCCAATGGCAATGAAGAATCGTTGGAGCAACAAGGTGGCGGTCAATGCACTTGGCACCTTTTCGTGATACCTGCATGAGCAAGACTACGAGCTTCCGATGTTGTGCTGTGGGTCTCTTGTGATATCATATCGCGCCGATGGGCTGCCAAACATCGCTCACCGATATCTTGAATGTGTCAAAGCAATCTGGTAAAGGAGGAAGAGCAATCACAGCTCTCTCACCCTTGATCGTCCGGTCCAGGGAGCGCACATCGATGAACGCAATTAGGTTCTCAGCAAACAGCTTTCGCTTCTCCTTTTGATGTTGCTACATATTGCCCGGGCACGCCACATCTTCGCAATTACTGTCACGTCGATGTGGGGTTGAGACTCGGGTTTGGAGATAGCTGGCGCGCTGTGTTGTAAGACTGAGAATGAGAGTGATCATGGAATCGGAATGCGATGAACAGAGAGCTAGCCCCATATACTGTTCAAACTTTCAACAGTGCAAAGTGGATGGTTGTACTTGACTCTTGACTGAGTGTTGGGGGTGGTAGCTGGAAGGACACCAGCAAATCCGAAACTACGTCAAACACCAGAGACCTTCAACCGTTTGGCCATGTACATGAGCCCCAGTCTCTTACTAGCTACTTGTTGTGGGTTGCCATGACACTCCCACCGCTGATAAACGTTTACACCGAGCGGAGTTGGTGCCTGAGTTGTGTTGATCTGGCTGGCTGTGCGTGAGGGAAGAGCTCAATAAGGCCGCGCGTAGGCCAGGTTGGCTTTGGGATCCCAGAAGTCTGCAGTGTTGCGTCCAAATCAGCACACTTTGTCGAACACGCGCTTTTGGCGTACGCCGCGGTCCAAAATGGCTTAAACTTGCAAATCCTCTGCACCGTCGCGGGTAATCAGGCGCGGAACGCTGCCCAGTCAATTAGGATTGCTGTCGCAGGCATAGGTCACACAAAGAAGATGTGAAATTCGTCGAAAAGCCGAAGACCAGGCTGTAGACCGATCTTGAAAGTATCAGGGTTGGTCATCTTGAGCACAGGAGAGAGTTCGATGAATCTTGGGGTAAGTTTGCGCTTGCCCGTCATGCTAATGTGGAAGAACTCAAGGTTGGAGGTGTCGAGAAAGACTTGATCGCCAACCGCGTACATATGTGAAGACTAATTGCGGTCGTGGTTGTATTTTGTTGTGGCCTGAGCTGCCTCAAGCGTACTCTTACACTGTTGAAGCGTAGCACACTGGTGTTCAAGAAACTCGAGACACTGCGGTCATGAGCCACGGGCTGGCACCAGCTTGAAATCTGCAATTGAGCGAGGTATCTAGTCAATGCCTGCTACGGATAGAGACATAACGAAGCTTGAATGGACGCGAGCATTGTACGAGAACTGACAGTGAACCTCAGATAGCCAAAAAATGGCACACATCTGGTCACAGATTTGGTGGTTTCGGCCACTTGTGTCACAAGTCCACAATGCCATAATCATTCGTAATTGGTTGTTTATGTATCGATATCAGTCGTAACCAGGGATTGCGACATCAGAGAAGATGTCTGCATATCTTTGGGCAGGATGATGGTTCCTTAGCCGGAAACTGTTTTGGTGACGAGGATGGCGTGTCACTATGAGCTGGAGAGGGCATCTTATCCAACCACAGGTCGTGTGTTAGAGAAGGTTTTCCGAGAACTTTGGAGACTCTAGGAGCCTTGTAGTTCAAGTTTCGAGCTGATTTCACCTCGCGTTTCCAGTCTGTACCCAGGGTTTTATATATCAGTTAGTAGGTTTTCATTTCTCCCCAAAGGACTCCTAGTAGCCCTTGCGTAGAATCTAGGGACCATCAGCTCATTTCAATTCAGTGGCAAATTTGCTGTCAAGCCCTTCCTTCTCCTTTCAAGTTAGGGGTTTGATCGGTTATAACTCCCTCCAAGTCGGGAACCAAATCTTCCTCCAAGCGCAAGCGTGTGAGCCGTGTTTTGGGGACTGTCATGGACAGCGCCCCATTACAATGGCCAAGACCATGACCTTTGCCGCAGTCGCGCGTTCGCGGTGGGATTACGATTGAGACAGACAATTTGGTGGCAAGCTGGGCACGTGGGTATTTTTGGAGAAGTATTATGCGATTTGTGGAAGCAAGAATCGCGCCACAGGAACTCCAGCGACGCACGATATGTCAGTGGACAAAGTGTCGTGTCGCTCCACGATGAATCCTAAGATCTTTCCTGCAATTGTTGTCCACTAGTCTCTGGACAGCCCAGACGCGACCATCATCATTCAGTAGGATTTTACATCTCCGCACATAGAGTCGAGCAGCAAGTTTTTTCTGTTCGGCTATGGCAAGAGCACGTCTGCCGGTTAAGCTTCTGTTCCAGTCTACCAACAGTTTTGGTCGCAATGTACTGGATCTCGGCGTCTTTACTGTTCTTCAAGCACTACAACAGTGGTGTTGTGCACCAACAAAAGACGAGCTGGTCGACGCGTGAATCTGAAGCGTTTCATGAACTACCCATGCGCACCACCAACCTCTTCCTCTCTGTGACGGGGCACACAGCATCTTCTTTTGAGGAATCGTGACTCTGTGAGTCGTATGAATGCACGCCACACGGAGTCTGTGGCTAACGTGTGCGTGCTCAGTAAAGCAATAGGAGGTAAACCTCACAGTCAAGCAACAGGGGTCCGAGACCCATAGACAGTTCTTAGCAATAGACAGACTGAATTAATGTAACGGCCGGCGGGCCCGCTCTAAACCTAAATGTATGGACTAAATTATGAGCAATACTTTGCCCCTATGATATATCTACGAATGGCTGTAAGCCTCCCTCCCGAAATGGGAAACCTTTAACCAATCACCGCTCGCCGAGCTCCTACCCGGTTTATAACCAACATCTAACCGAGTACTACCAGTTATCACCGATAGACAAGACCGCTACTTCCCAGCGACTGAAGTAACCACTAAGTGGTGAAGTAGCCTCGCTACGCTCTCACTACAAAGCACCATGGACACCTGCGTCAAGAGAGAAGAAAACAATGACTTCAAGCCTAAAACACAAGTCGAAAGCACGACTAGTGCACGAGAGCAGACTTCCTGTGAGCATTTGCTGCTCGATTGCCAGGGCACTTTTGCTTGCTTAAGCGAATCTAACCGTCAGCACTCAATAGCTAGATCAAATGAAATATCTACCAACTTTACCGAGGTAAGCCACGTAGTGTTACCTTTCTACTTTTCTGAGATGGAGTGCCAGATTCTCACAAACCAAATGATCATCAAGGTCAAACCCCTCTGTCCCAGGCGTTCAGACCCAAAGATCTATAACACCGCAATGACGACCTTCTTCCCACTCGCAAAGAGCGAGGAAACGAAAGCGAGCCCCTCGCCTGCTCGAGACCTGGAGTAACTCAAAGAGAGCGGTTGGACCTGGTGTTCGGACCCGCCGGCGCGGTATCTGGAAAGAGGAACACACTCCTGGACGTGCTTGCCACTTTTCATACCAGTATACGCCTTCCGGACAAAGTATACACAAGCATACGATCTTCTGGCGAGCGCTGCGCCGGTTGGGCCTCTCCTTCCAGAAGGGCAGCGCGCACTTCCGAGAGGCGAGCTGGGCCCGCCAGCAGGCTTTTTTGTCGACCCTGCCGGACCACCTCTCGGACGACTGGATCGCGCTGGACGAGGCTGCCTTCTTCCTCAACCACGCGCGGGCGTACGCCTGGGGCCCGCGGGGCAAGCGGGCAGTCGTCTCGAGACACAATCAGCGCAAGGTGCACCACTCGCTGCTCCTGGCCATCTCGCCCGCGGGCGTGGTGGACTGGCGGCTGTTCCCTGGCGGGGTGGACTCGATGCACTTCCGGGCCTTCCTCGCGTAGCTGCCCGCGCGCTCCCACCTGCTGCTAGACAACGCCTCCACGCACCACGCCCGCCACGTGCTTACCAAGCAGGGCCTGCCCACCGTGCCCGAGACCGCGAAGGAGAAGGATACCGCAATACAGTACCTTCCGCCCTATTCGCCCATGTTCAACCCTGTAGAGTACTGTTTCAACGCGGTCCGGACGCGCGTGAATGCGAGCGCGCCGCGAACCCTGGAAAGGCTCCAAACATGTGTCGGCGCAGCTGTCGAGATGCTCTCGCCCGCGATCTGCAGGAGAATGTTCGCGCACGCCCTCGGCAGATGAGTGGCTGGTGTGCGTGAAGGGAGGAGAACTTTTACGGTCGAGCGGTGCGACAGTCACTTCTCGTTTTGCCAGCGACCATGGCGCCCAAGAAGCAGAGGAAGAAGGCTCGGAACGACTGCATCCGAAAGATCGTGGCGGACTCGCAGGAAGTGGAAGAACTGCCCCAGGGGATGCAGGCAATGGACGTCACGCCCGCCTCGCCTGCCAAGAAGAAGACGGCGGGCAAGGGTAAGCTTGTCAAACGCTCGAAGAAGATCAGTGAGTCGAGCGAGCCCACCCAGGAGCGCACACAAGAGGAGAAGACGCCGCGCAAGAAGTCCAAGGGTACGCTAGCGGAGCGGGCATTCAAGAAAGGCAAGGGCTACTGCAGCGTGCCCTGTCGACTGGAGACCGAACGACCGGACCCGGACCTGCGCGCGGAGATCCGCCGCACCGCGCACGTCATGAAGCAGGTGCAGCTGGAGGCCTAGCACCTGGTCAACCTGAACACGCTGCGCTGCCTCGAGAACAGCATCGAACTGCCAAAGTACGACCAGACGTTCTTCGACCACGCGTGCGTGGGAGTGGCGCCGACTTCCAACTCGCACAAGATCGCACTGAAGAATCCAAAATTGTGGAAGACCATCAATATCTACCAGCACGAATGAGGACAAACGTTGCGTGCCGGGATTCCGGATCTGGTTGGCCAAAACGAGTCCAAGAAAGATCTTCGCGTTTAGATGGCGGTGGACGCCGGCGTGATGCTGCGTGAGCATTTCCGCAAACGGTTGGTATTGTTCGTTCAAGTTACCTACGACAAGACCAAGAGGCAGCGGGCAAGATCGTGAACGAGTGCTATCACACGCGGGCGCCAGAGTTCCCGGAGACCCCCGGCGTGCGCAAGATACTCGTGCCCGACGAAGGCGTATGACAGGAGAGAAGGTTCCCTTGGTCAAACCGGATCACAGAAAGTAGCCGGATCGCATTCTACATCCGGCTGCTCTGGCAGATCCAGAAGGGATTGGAGGCGCGCATGATCGCGGTCCCGAACGAGAAGGGCGTGCGCGCGTTCTCTCTGTTCCCGATCCCTATCTCGTTCTCTTCCGCGCACGTGAAGACCACCAGCACCACACTCGCTGGAATCTGTAAGCGCATTGCTGCATCAAAGGGCGTGAATATGGTGGATAAGTGGTGGTTCTCAACCCTTCAAACGACTCTGGCGTTCCAGCAAGCTCGCTGGACTGTGATGCGCAAGGCGTTCTTCATAGACAAGTTCGAGACCCAGCAGCTGGACGGTGGGATCGACAAGGCGAGTTTCAAAGCGATCAACATGGAGGGGAAGTACAAACACGCCAGTCACCTGTTCGCAAACCAGATTACGAGCGATGGGTACGGTGCGTCATTGCTGCTGTTTTGTCCGCTGACGGCCGAAGAGCGAGAGCTGCAGGAAACGAAGGCTGAGAAGAAGCCAGACAAGAAGAAGAAGCTGAAGACCTACAATCCTAAGTTTCCGCTGGGGTTCAAGCCGATAGTGCTCATCGACCTGGATCAGGGGATGCGGTCGGTGGCCACTACGGTGCGAGGGGACAGTCGCCCATCGCGTGTCCGGCGGCGAGCGAGACGCGGACAGCGTCGAAAGCGCAAGAACAAGCGGGATGTCATCTCTGTTCGCGCCAAGAAGTACCGGCACATGGCCGGCTTCCGCTGCCACCGTACGTAGATCGAGGGCATGAAGGACCACCACCCGCAGTACGCCGAGGTGGTGAGGGAGATGCCCTCGTTCAAGACGAGCTCATACACGCTGTATCTGGAGCGACTAGGGTACTTTTGGCAGCACCTGCACTTCCTGCTGGTGGTCTGTCGAGGGTGGCCGTACCTCAAGTACAAGTTCACGAACAAGCACCGTGTCCGGGTGGCGGTGGCCGCACTGGCCAAGCGCATCGTGCCCGAAGTGAGCGCGAACACGTGCGTGGCGTACGGCGACTGGACCCGGCGGTCGGGCATCAAGGGGCACGCGAGCAGTCCGGTGAAGGGGCTGCACCGGACGCTGGCGAAGCGCGCAACAGTGGTTTCCATGGATGAGTCCAAGACGAGCAAGCTCTGCTTGGGATGCCACCGCAAGACTTCGTCTGTGCACTACGACATGGACACGAGTCTCCCAAAGCGCCAGCGTCGCAAGGGGAGGATAGCGTACCGCGCGCGGGAGAGCGTCGTGGAGAGGAGGAAGT
Organism: Halophytophthora batemanensis; assembly: GCA_023338225.1. Taxonomy (NCBI): domain Eukaryota; phylum Oomycota; class Peronosporomycetes; order Peronosporales; family Peronosporaceae; genus Halophytophthora; species Halophytophthora batemanensis. The sequence continues at coordinate 24,086 of JAADYK010000309.1, forward strand.
GTCACGGCGTGCGCGTGTGCAAGAATGAGGAGTGCAAGGTGCGCTTCTGGGACCGGGATCTGAACGCGGCCATCAGCACTCTTCAACTGCTCAAATGTGCGCTCAATGGCGAGCTTTGTCCGATTGAGTTTCAGTGCTGACCGAAGAAAAAATGTTCTCGCAGAGAGAACTCGTGGTGACGAGAAAGTCTCCACCCATGTGACTCGACGCGGTTCTTCGCCGCAAGAAACCCTGCATCCCAAGTCGAAAAGTCCTGGATATTGCGTGACTCCTTGGGGAGATGAGGCGGGAAGAACTTATGATTTTTTGCTAGGTGACATTCTCACTGTAAAACATAATAATAATAGAAGTTTATCTTGGTTTTAGAGTCTTTCTTTTTCGGCTATTTCGCCTCGATATATCCCTAAGTTACCATGAGATACCCAAGTACCGTCCTGGCCCTAGTGGACATACCGTTTGCTGTTCCAGGTCGATGTGTGTGAGCAAGCTAACGCACACCTGACACCGCGGAGTAGGCGTCTCCGGG